>JAOXYD010258988.1:0-15904 GCA_028565735.1 Pinacopodium congolense
AGGTTCCTCTTGACCCTAAGAATTAAGATTGGTTAGGTTACTCTTCACCCATTAGAAAGTAAGTTTGGTTGGGTTCCTCTTGAACCTTGTGAATCAAGATTGTATTAGGTTTCTCTTAACCTTGGTTAACAAGATTGTTGTAAGGGTTACTCTTTACCCTAGAAGAAAGATTGTAATTGTTTTTTATTTATTAGTAAATTTTCAGCAAGTAGTTGAAGAAAAGACGTAGCCTATCTATGGGATAGGCGAACTTCTATAAAACATTGTGTCTCTCTCTTCCCTTCTCTCTTTATCTTTTACTTGTTATATGTTTTGTTTATTAAGATGTTTTTTACCTTTTTTTCATTTACTTTTGCACATCTCATTATTTTGAATTGACTTGGGTGTTAAGCTTAATTCTACAAGCAAGTTTTAAATCTTAATTCACCCCCTCTTGAATGCCTTTAAGGCTTACAAATACAATCAGACTGCAGGCTATATGGTTAAACACTTTAAAAATGTGTATCCATTCATTGTCTTTTATTTTTCTGTTTTACTCATCCTACTCCCAACTCTCTTTCTATCAACTTACCCATGAAAATATAGTAAATGAGAGAGGAGGAGAAGTATGAGGAAAAAAGGTGGAATGTGGCAATGATGAGAGGGAGAGAGAGAGATGGGGGAGAGAGAGAGAGGGAGGGAGAAAGGTAGAAGAACGATAAATAGTGAGAGTGAGAGACTGGCTCTAATTGGATTTTAAAATCGGTTAAATAAAAACAAGCTGATTTTGAATGTAAGAGGTTTTTATATAAAATTGAACCCATTAATTGGCTAGTTTCTTATTAACCCAATTGAATCAGTGAGTCTATTTCTATTTTTAAAACATTGATTCTAAATTGTAATTTTTACGTAAGTGATCATGAAAAAATTCTATTGATTTATATGATAATCAAATTTTCAATAGTAAAGCTTCCTTGGAACCATATATTATCTTTTATTAATTTTTCATCATAAAAAATAGGGAGAGCCATTTGTAGAAATGTCCGAGGACTTAAGTGATTGTTGACTTATCTCTATGGAATGAAGTTGAAGATTAACTATGTGGTCTTCTTCACTTCTTTATATTGGGAAATTAGAAAGCGATCTTATTTCACGTAAAACAAAAGAAAAATAAGAATTTTTAAGTTTTTAAATTTCTAAAATCAAGATCACTTTAATTTCTATAACATGATTCATTCATAAACATAATAAATTATGAATTTTAAATCGTATATTATTATTAAGCTTGATTTTGTCCACACTTTCCCTCGAGTCTATAATTTATGTGAAAATTAGTATAAATACACATGTATATAGCCTCCAACAATATCCACATGAATGAATTAAGAGAATTCTATAATTAATATTAGAAAAGGGTGAGTTAGATGAGGTAGTTTATACAGATCTTACAACTATTTATAATGAAATTTGAGCCTTTATTATTTTAATTAAAATATAACTATAATTTTAATTCATTTTAGTTAAAATCACAATTAATTTTAATTAAAATACTAATTAAACTTGAATAAGATATAATATTAACATTAGTCCTTATTTATTAAATATTTTATATTTAACCTTAAAGTTTTTCAAATTTTACAATCAAGTTTAACTTGATTAAACGATCTTTTGCTTGAATATGAAATGGATAGCACATGGACCGATGGATATATTGTCAATGAAGTGATAGAAAATTTATGTTAAAAAAACATGAACTAATCCAGGATTTAACCATATAAACATGTAATGTATAGAAATTCGTACTTGATTTTGTGTCCATAGTTCTGACTTTGTGAAATTTGATCACTAAAGTTGTTATTTTAACTTGCAAAATATCACAAAAAACACAGAAAGGAGAAGGAGATTGTAGAGACGAGAGAGTGTGAGAGAGAGAGTGTGAGAGAGAGAGTGTGAGAGAGAGAGTTAAGAGAAGGCAGAGAAAATTTTCTAGAGAGATAGTGATAAATCTTTCTGTTATTTTCTAAGACTTGGAACTTGTGATGGATCAAGTAACTTAACACCCAAGTCTATATGTAGCAAAAGCAGGAGATCTACACTTAAATTTATGGATAGTGTTTTATTAGAATCATCCATCACAAGTCTAATAAACTATTTGTCCCACATTAATAAAGTAACATTTTCTTATTAGACAAAATATTTATCTTATTATGGGTCATTAATTAATTTACCTTAATCCAATTAATTATTTTTATTTAATCTAATTACTGTTGTCCAGAATAAATGACCAAATAAAAATAAAATATATGATATAAATTTAGATCCAAAGATAGATAAAATCAAATACTTCATCTCATAAGACTATCAATATCAAAAAAATACTATAAACATGCATGATATTGCTATATAGCATCAATATAATCACGTATATCAAATCACCTTACTAACATGAATAAGAAAATGTAGTCTGGCAAACTATATGATATGAAATTTAATGTACCACACTTCGTTTGTCAATTTCAATATCTCCACTTTATGTTAAAGCACATTAAAGATAATATGTATGGGATGAGCACTTATATCTCATTATGTTTTAATGTACTTAATGCATCTTAACATAACTGTATGTGTCAGAAATATAGTAAAGGTCATAATGTAATAATGCCTAATGACCTGTACTATGCTTAATATGGACACAAATCTTAAGACTTTAGATACACACAATGTATCCAAATGATCCCTAACTAATATTGTCAAAAAGCTTCTGTATACCCATATTATCGATATGTCTTTGAAAATTAATGGATTGTAGTCCTTTAGTTAGTGGATTTGCAGATATTTTTTATTGAAATATACTGTATTATAATGTTGCCTTTCTACAAAAGTTCCTTTATAATCAAATACTTGACTTCTAAATGTTTAAATCCTGTTATATTCTTTATCATTATTATTGAACATTAACACGAAAAAATTATCACAATACAACCAAATGAGTTTAGCCACAAAATCAACTATAAACAATTTAAAAATTAAAATTTTTAACTATATTGCCTATGAAATAGCTTTATAACATGTTACAATCTCAACATGCATAGTAGATGAGGTTACAAGTATCTGCTTGACACTCTTCTAAAATACTACACCATCTAAAAGCATGAAGATGTAACTTGAAATGGATTTCCTATCATTTGGACACGTAGCAAAATATGAATTTGTGTACGCAGTCAAGTCTAAATTTTTTACTTTCTTATACATGAGAATATAATCCTTAATACCTTAAAGGTATCTCAAAACTGGCTTAGCTGTATTTAAGTGGTCCATACTTAGGTTAAATAAATACCTACCTAACAGACCAACAACAAATCCAATATCCAATCTAATACATATCTGTATATAAATCAGGCATAAATCATACTATCTATTGTATTAGAATATAGAATATTCTACATAGTCTCTTTTTCAACTTCATGTTTGGGCACTAAGTCAAAGATAATTTCTCTGAATATCGTAATCACTTTACAAATTTTATATATCATTACCGAAAACTTACTTTAATCTATATAATGACTTTCTCAATTTGCATCCATGATGATCCATGTCATCTTATAGAAAACCTTCAAGCTATATTATATAAACGTCTCCATAAAGGTCTTCATTTAGGAAAGTGATCTTGACATCTATCTGATATAACTCTAAATCATAATGAGCTACTAATGCCGTGATCACTCTAAATGCATCCTTAGAGGATGCAGGAGAGAAAGTGATATTAAAGTCAATTTCCTCTCTTTAAGTGAAACCTTTAGTCACTAATCTAACTTTAAACCACCAAACTTTATCCTTAGAATTATTCTTCATCTTATAAACTCATTTATAGCCTACAAGCTTACAACCTTGAAGTAAGTCAATAAGTTCTTATACCTGATTATGCTTTAAGGATTACATATCTTTTTCCATTACAACCCGCCACAAATCTACACGAAGACTAAAAACAACTACTGAAAAAGTTACTGGGTTGACTACTTGACTAATGTTATAGTCACTCTCTCCTAGATAAACCATATAATCAGATGAAATAGCAGGTTTCCTCATTCTACTAGATCTCCTTAATGGAGTCTGTTCAACCAGATCCTATACCTCAAGAACTTCATCACGAGTCTGTATTAGTTTGTTGCTCTATTTTGGAATGACACAAGGGCCGGGACCTATTAATTCTAACTAAACAAGTGTAACATATGAAACTATAGTAGTTTGAATGCTACCTCTATATGAAATGTTGGGATGACAATTTTTTACAGTCATATCAAATTTCAAAATTTTAGATGTTTGTAACTCTGTAATTCTTGATTCTCCTTCTCTACAATAAAATTTATAGTCCTTAGAGTAGTCTGAGTATCATATGAAATAGTATTGTATAGTCTGAGAATACAATTTATTCTCATTAGGATTATACAATCGTACCTTAACTAGACAACCCCAAATACGTATATGAGTTAAAGATGCTTTCCATCTCTTCTATAACTCAAAAAGAGTCTTAGGTATTGATTTACTGGAGATTCTATTCAAAATATACAAGGCCATCTTTATGAATTTACCTTTAAAGTATTATTGAAGGTTAGTCCTGCTTTGCATACTCGTCACCATATCATTTAAGATGTGATTATACCTTTCGACTACATCATTCTGTTATGGACTACTTGTCATAGTAAACTGAGCATATATTCCATAATTTTTTAAGTATCTGGCAAACAGGTCTTTTTCTTATCCTGAAACCCCATGTTTGTCATAATCCTCTCCTCCATAATCAGATCTGACTATTTTAATTGATTTTTTCAGTTGTTTCTTGACTTTAGTTTTAAACATATGAAACTCATCAAGTGTTGCAGACTTTTCTTTAATTAAGAAAACATATTTGTATTAAGAAAAATTATTAATAAAAGTTACAAAGTACCCTGATCTACAAGTTGTAGGTGAGTAAGGATAAGAAATATCTGTATGAATGATCTTCAATAGATCAAAACTGCATCTGGAAGTTTTATCATTTATTTTGTTTATCTTCCCTCTATAACAATCAACACATGCCTTAAATCTGAAAAATCAAGAGTTGGAAGAATATTATCTTTTATCAACATCTCAACTATATTATCTCCTTAATATTGAGTCAAATTACATGAAAATGGCTTTTGTAAGTTTATTTAAACTTTTTTTTGAAATTAAACCTTACTTATTACAAGTGTAATAATCTAAAAAATTTTAAAATTAATTTAAAAATCTATAGGACTCCAAAAATGATCTAAAATAACTTAAAGGACCATTTTGAAAATTTTTGGTTTTTTGTCCTATAATGATGCTATATCAACATCTAAGTTAGTAGTATAGTCAGCATAATGTCAGTAGATGTAATATAATCAACAGTTACATCAGTGCACAGTAACTTGATGATGTCAACAATATTGAACTAAAGGAGGTTCTAATTATATGTTTTGATAATGATAAAATATTATTGTTACTAATATTTGAGTTTTTAATGCATTAAAAAGATAGGTTGATGCAACATAATAGAAACATATTTGTAGAACTTAAGGTAAAAGAGTTCAAGTATAGATGAAAGGATAAATAATGAAAATCAAGTGATTAAAGAAGATTAAGATATGAAAATCAAGTTTGGATAGGTTTAAGAAAGTGTCTTAGAATATAAGCTTTTTAAATTTGATCTTAATCAATACTTGAAAGGGTTATCATATTTGCATGAACACTTACATATAGGATTTGAATAGTAGTTTTAATGATTAATTGGTTTTGATTATAATATTTATATGTTAGGAATTGTTTAGAAGGTTACATTTGTATGCAATTGCATAATCATAAGGTAATGTGATGAATTGTGTTAAACTATACCTCTTGATGAGTCTTTAGTGTTTCGACGTATTGTTTATGTGTATTTGAATTTATTTGAATATAATTATGATGTGAATTTTGGTTTATAAATTATTTATGAAAGTTTTTAAATTTGAAAATTAATAAAATAGTAACCTAAGTTGAAAAGTTCCAAATGATAGGTCAATTTTTATGTCTATGATGTTTGAATTAATGTGGCCATTGGAATAAGTTTAAAATGTGTTTTTTGACTTGTGTACTAGTTTTGGAGAAAAAGAAACAAGTTTATGTGTTTATATTTTTGTTTTGTTTTGGTTTTAAACTAAAGTTTCAAACTTAGTTTAATTTGTTATAAACGAAGGCATTTTGTGTTTTTAATCTTGATTTATATGTATTGGTATCATATTCTAATCTTATAATGATTTAAAACTTGTTTGAACTAAATTGGAGTTGAAAGAATTTGGATTGAATTTGTTTTATCTCGATGGTCTGTTAACTATAGAATCTATACTTGCTTCTACAGAAGGATTGGTCAACTGATCTTTAAAGTTTGGTGGATCGAAGGTTGGTCAACTGACCTATACACATTGATCGATCAAACCCCTGACAGCAACACCTCTAACGACTAGTTGTTATTTTGGGTTTAACAAGTTTTTATAATCCTAACTGCTAGTTTTTGCCGCTAATGATTCTAATCTCTTCCAACACTAATATATATGTGTCTTAAACCTTTTTTAATTTACTAATGCCATTTTGAGAGAATCAAAAGCCTTGAAACTCATCTTACTCTAAAAGCTTTGAGTTTTTTAGTTCTTACTATTCATCTTGTTTCTTTTTTAATCTATTTGTTTTAATTTCTTTTTTGGAGTTACAATATTGTTGTTTATAGTTTTTTTTTAGATATTTAAGAGTTTTATTAATCATTTTTTTATTTTTTAGGGTTGAATTTCGTTGGTTTTACACCCATTTGCTCATATACATCAAAATTGTCAAGTTTTAGATGTTTCATCATTCATTCTCATATTTCTGTGCTCAAATCCATTTTTTTGGCTGCAATTTTGTTGTTTTAGATTTGTTTAAGTCTCCTTGAGTGTGCTGGAGTTTTTGTTACAAATTTTAAGCTTCTATATTGTTTGTTTAACCTTAATATTTCAAGTTACTCCAAAGCTCTCCAAGTTTAACAATTCGTGCTTGTTCTTGTTTCAATTCATCTATTTCATGATCTAAATTCATTTTTATTGTAGAAATTTGTTGCTAATTGATATATTAATGTCCTAGTATGTTTGTTGTGTTGATTGGATGTCATTTGGTTTGTTAAAATTGTTTGTTTCTAAGCTAAAGCATTAATACTACATAATTTGACCATTTGTGTTCATATTGATTCAATCTAATTTTTTAATGCATTAATCACATTTTTATTACTTTTAATTGGATTGTTTATGATTTCTTAAGGTGTTAAGAAGCTTGTCACAATTTTTATTTTTCTGTAGAAATTTCAAAATCGTATTTATTGCATGTGCCTCATTGAAACACCATAAAAGATATGTTTTGGTTACATAATTGGGCGAATTGTTTTGTGTTGATCATTGTTGTGATTAAAGCTCCTCTTTATTATTAAAAATATTAATGATACATTGATCTTGACATGTATTAAATAAGATTTGGGTTGCATTGATCATTGAATATAAATTGGATTGATTTATACCATATATGAGTCTTAGAAATTGCATAAGGTATAAGTATTGCATTTATTACATTTGAACCCTTTCTTAGATTGATTTTAATAAGGTTTTTGATAAGCAATTTAAGCCTGTGATGAGACTCAAGAAAGCTTGGTTTAAGGGTTGTTTTGTTAGATAATTGTTGTATTTTGATTTTGCAAAAAGGATTACTTTTCACCCATATAAGGAAGATTGTATTGGGTTCTTCTTGACTCTTACAATTCAAGATTGTTGTGTGGATTCCTCGTGACCTTTGTGAATAAGATTATAGGGTTATTTTTCACCTTTGAAGGAAGATTGTATAGGATTCCTTTTAACCTTTAAAATCAAAATTATAAGGATTACTCTTCACCCGTTTAAAGTAAAAAAATTTTTAGTAAATTTCCAACAAGTAGTTGAAAAGATGTCGTAGTCTATCCTTAGGAGAGGTGAACCTCTATAAACCTTAGTGTTCTCCTCTTACCCTTCACTTTTTAAATTTATGCTCTTATGTGTGTTTTATTATTGATTGAGTTTGATCAATTTGGCATAATCATATTGTTCCTGTTATATTGAATTTTGATTTAGAGATTACATTTAGTTAAAATGGGCTTAGGGTGTTTAGATTGTTTAATTTAGGAAGAAATTTTTAAACATTCAATTAACTCCCTCCTTTGAGTACCATAAGGCTTACAAGCAAGATGTGAGGATGACGTTAGGAGGCCCAAAAATCTTTAGATATGCGTGTGACACTTGTGCAGCTGACCAACGTGTGGTCAGTTACAATTTACATATAGAGAGGCATAAGGTGCACCTTTCTTTTATGACATAAGTGTTGCACGTGCCCAACATGTGTATTTAGTCCTCGCACCTTGCGTGTCCTCTTGTCACTGCTTCCTTTAATCAACGCTCCCTCTCACATATGCAGGCCATGCACCTGATACTGCTCCTCCTTCAATCGTCTCTTACGTAATTTTGGATTTTTTTTTGTTTTCTTGATCTATTTTTCACATATTTGAGCCATTTTGCTCAAACAATTTACAAAAAATATGGTTTTACTATCTAGATATTATTTTGTACATAATTTTATGTATATAAATAAAAAATAACACAACCAAAAATACATGTCTATAAATCAAAATTTGTTATTTATTTTTTCAAATGAAGAACCATGAATTTCCAACCTCAAAAGACATAAATATAGCCAGGCTCTAATACCAAATGTAGTAAATTTATTTTCAAATAAGTGAACAAATCCATAATCTAATCATATAAACATGTATTTTATAGAAATCCATACCTAATTTTGCGTTGATGCCTTTAAATTGACGAAATTCAGTCACTAGAGTTAAGTTTCAAACTTGTCAAAATCAGCGTGTTTGGTACCATACCAGTACCAGCCGATACCAGTCGTACCGGATTCAAATACCAGGTACTGGCCAGTACCATCAATATCGGTCGATACCCGAAAAAATAAAAAATTTAAGAAATTTTTTATTTTAGTCTTTTTAAGTTTTAAGTTAAGTTAAAAATTACATAATATAATACATTTACAGACCATTTTGTAAATTTTATAAAATTTAGAAATCAATTTATAATTTTAAAAAATTATCCGAAACAACACTGGTATTAACCGGTACCGATACAGTACCATTTTTTAGGCCAATCCGGTATCGCTACCGATACGATATTTAATACACTATTTAAAATACAAAAAACCAAAGAAAGAGAGACAGAGAAAGAGAGAATTAGAAAAAGGTCAGAGGATTCTAGTGAAAGAAACTATACTAGCTTTCTTCTTTTCTATAATGTTTGGAAATTAGGATGGTTCAAATGACTTGAAACTCAACCAATGTATATCAAAAATAAGATACTTAACATTTAAATTTGTAGATAGTGTTCCATCACAAATTTACTAAAATGTCTGTTCATATTAATAGAGTAATATTTTTTTATTAGACAAAATATTTATTTTATTATAGACTATTAATTAATTTAACTTATTTCAATTAATATTATCTAAAATTAATATTGTAATAATAAAATTATTCCATCAATTGATGCCCAAGAAGAGAGAGGGAACCGAACATTGAAACATCTCCAGTAGCATTATATTGGTTCTCGAACCCAAACAGATGTTTATACATTTGAAACTAATCACTTCCTTTTGATTGAGAAACAAGGTACTTGTGTCCTGACATTGATCACGTCTCAAGTAGAAACTGAGAACCGGTGGAAAGTTAAAAAGAGAAGACCTGGAGATAAGATTCCAAGGTAATGAATTCATGGCACTTGATGCTGGGAAATGAACACATTGGGATGTACTAAGCCCCTAATGGATTTGGCCTAATTTTGCATTGTTCAATCATTCGGATGTTTTCGTTCTTTGGATTCATCCAACTACTATAAAACTGTCACTATCTTCTAGTCGTTTGGCAGGAATAGTGAATACTTGGAGCCTTTAATTTCTCCTTGTTCAACGGCGAGACAATTTTCCACCACCATCTAATAATGCCACTCATTAACATGTATCTCCAAGCACTAGCATGGTACAATTGTTCACTAAACGACGATGCATCTCCTTAGAGGTTCTATGTGATGCATTTAGCAAGATCACACCCTAACATTTTACTAGTTGTAACTTGTAACAAGATTAAAGGCTATTACATGACTTGCCCACTTGCGTGTCTACACTGAGAGAAAAGAGCTATCTAATGCCAGCATTTTTACTACATATGGAATAAAAATGACGCAGAAAGCACAGAAAAAAGAATTTAAAGGTAATAAAAAATTCTTATTAATTAGTTAACCCGAAAACAACTTTGTCCTTCACTTAATAGTCTCGAAACTCTAAAACGAACAATAAAGAAAAGAGTCCTAATTAAAACGAATTCTAAATAACATAAAAATTAAAAATATCCCGTATATGGACTTCGGTAGAGATATTTGAACTGTTTCAAATCGATTTATAAAGACAATAGAGTACTTAAATTAGTTTTTAAAAATATATTATGGGCCTCGTAACTTAACCCGAGTAAAAAATTATACCCTTTTTCCTTTTTTCTGTCCAATTTTTTTAAAAATTTCAAGACGATGTCTTATACATCATTCAAAAGTTATGCTCCTTTTCCTTTCCTTTATCTAATTTTTCTAAAAACTTTAAGATTATGTTTTCTACATTAAAAAACCAAATCTGTTTTCCTGACAAATATGTGCAATATATGATACTTAACTAACGATACAAGGAGAGATGCCCAGCAAGCGATGGTTTCATGGGTCCCGACCCACTTTAAATAGTTGTTTACTTTAAAAAAAAATTCCTTTCCACTCAATTTGTGCCGTCTGATTTATGAATCTTGATGCATTCTTTAACACTCTTAAAGCACCTTATGGGCTTATTATTTGGCATGTACATTAACTTCTTAATTTTTCTTGTCTAAAGAACAACGGGAACAATTGAAGTTGATGTATGTAACTTCAGAGAAGATATGCATCAGTATATTGAAAAGTGCAAAAGTACACTTGAAACCCTGGAGTAGCATCCGATTGAACTGAAAGGAACAGTGAAAGGAAAAGTTCAGTGCCATTTTTCAATAGATGCTTGTTCAGTGCAATTTTCAGCATTATCTATATTGAATTACAGGATAAAAAGGAAGTGACACATATAGGACCCGAGGATTTATCAGTTATATGTGGACCATCATGCCATTTATCGAGCTTTTTCATCTTAGTCCATTTGGAGCATAGTTTTGATTAGACTTCTGATGTTGTGTGTATGATATGTTTTTTGGAGAATAGATGGGATCAATTTATTGATGCCATGAAAACTGTCCAAATGCTTGATGTTAATTGTTGCTTGCTATAATTTTAGGATCATCACACTAAAAGCATGTCATGCAAGTGGAAGCATCAATAGGGAAACAGCTTAACGATGCGTAAAGAATAAGTAGGTGGACAAGGCCAGTGCTTTGTTCCTACTTAAAGAAGTTATAAAGGCAGATCATCTACTGAAACGTGCTATAGAAGAGTGATTGCAAGAGTATATTTTTTAAAGTAACATGAATTGATCCTTGTAAGTCATGGTCTTTGAATTTATGGGATTGATCTTTCCATGTTCATTACTATGTTAGGATCTAGGCTTTAGGTTGTAGTTAAAGTAAATTCCAGAGCTGCATGTGGATTTGGCTAACGGGTTAAGCCTTCTTTAGTCAACACTCTTGGGATTACCTCATGTAATTTACGGAAACCATTGGTGTGTTTTGTGATGAAATTGATAGTCAGTTGATAACTTTCGTATCTCGTCTATCCCCTTGTCTTTATCTATATCTAAACACAAATTATTAGCCTGCATGATTTGATGGTATTATCTTCTATTTGCAAGGTATGCAATAATACCAGAGTATTACTTTCATAACTTCTTCATGGTTTTCTCGTTGAGGATAAGTTATAACTGGTCCCCACACAATACTAGCAAAAACAGAAAGTCCATTGTTTGTGTTTGTTGTGTGCAATATCTACAATTAATTCTTGTAGAGTGGGGACCTGAAAGATCACTCAGCCATGAGACCATCGTTTCGTTGGTAATCAATTCTTATCCACTGCATAAACTTTCTTGGTTGTGATTTTGCTTCGTCGTCCGGTGCTAGGGTCAAGGAAAAGGAAAAGGAAAAGGTGCAGACAGGAAAAACGAAGAAGCACGTGAATCTTCACGAGGGTGCACGTGGAACTACAAGCTTTTGGTAATTGGTACACCTTCGCTTTGTCAAAATTGAGAAACTGATGTGATGTTTCGGTCTCTCCCAACATGTAAGTGTTAGAAGCAGATTGTCCCACTTGAACTGGGTGCTAGGCTAATGGGTCCTCTATGACAGGGACTGCACGCATTATGGGTGTCCACTGTCCACGTGGATCCTTTATTTTTTCATTAGTTTGCAGGTCATGTTTAGTTTGGCTTTTATTTTTAGTTTTGGTTTTCTATTTTTTAAAACACAAAAATCGATAAAGAAAACACACTAATACAACACAAAAATCGATAAAGAAAATACAATTATCAATACAAAAATATAATAATCACAACACAAAATCACAACCCACAACCCAACTAAATATAAAATGTCCTACAAAACAGATAAATCTACCGTACTGTACTAATTCGTATCCATTGGTATTTACTGAATCGGTTGAAAAATGATATACCCTATCTTAATATAGTATCAGTGTCAAATATTAGTCAGTATTCATTTTACCAAATGACACTGGTTAGTATTGGCTAGTATTAATAATATCAGTTAAGTGCCGGAATTTAAATTATTAAAAGACCAAATTAAAAATATATTAAAAAATTTAAAACATCAATCTACCAGTAAAACCAATTAACTAATTGATCCAAATTTAACTTTTCTAAACTTGACAATTAAGAATTCGTTTGATTTTATTTGTATTTGTATTTGTATTTTTTTGAGTTTTTTGAGTTTTTTTTTCTGTTTTTATAGTATTTTTAATTTTTCGTATTTTAAAAAAATAGAAAACAGAAAGTTTAGATTTTCATAGAATTAGTGTCTCAAAAGTGAAATTTTTTAAATTTCAAGCGAAATTTTTCATAGTTTTCTAAAATTAAATATTTTCATGAAAGAGTTAGTTAAATCATCAATTACATCTAAATTTAGGGCCTATGCTATTAGATTTTTATTTTAATTTTTGGTTTCTCTTTTTTAAAATATAAAAAAATTATACAGAAACCAATAAAAACAACATACTAATGTAACACAAAAATCTAAAAAACACACAAAACTAATAAAAATACAAAAATTACAACTAAAAATAAAAATAAAAAGCTGAATCAAATGACTCTTTAGTCTAAGGTTTTTTTTCTCTAATTTAGGTATTCATAATTTAGTTTATAAAAATGTTTCTGTTTCCAAATTGTGTTATTTAGCATCTTATGTTTGTTTATTAATAGCAATTAATTTATTATATTTAATCAATTATATTTTTTATAAGTAAATAGAGGAAAGTTCAAATACTCTTGACAATTCAATCTCTTTTGGGAGATTTAATGATCTAATATAAGCTCATGGAAGAATAATGAACATTTGAAAGGTAAAGAAATCATTAGATTAAAAAGAATTTTAAATGAAATAAAAGGTGATGTTAATCCTTGTAAAAAAAGTTAGTCATGATGTAAAATGATAAATAAAAACTTTGTTAGAAAAGTATAAGGTTAAGAGAGATAGAAGGAGAAGACTGAATTATAAAATTAGCTGCGAAAATTTATTTTGCACTGATTAGGATGATATTGATAATGCTAAAACTAGTAGGAACAAAAAGGGATTGCTAGAGATTCAATTGACATGTAGAAAATAAAAAAGGCAAGTTTCAATTTCTTTGCTTTAAAAATAACTCCATAAAATTAATCTTCAATTCATAGTCCATTAAATTTAAAGAAGCAGCTTATAATGTAGATACAGTAAATGGACAATGTTATTGCCTCTTATGATCTAGGATATAAAACTTCATCAATTGATGATTACAAAGGTAATCTTTCGAACAATTCGATTGTTGAAATTAAAAATTATTTAAGTGAAAGAAGTGTGATTTGAGCAATTTATGAGTGTTTATATGTGACGATTGAACAAATAGGAGATAAGAGCCCATTTCGAATGTTTTGATTTATTTTTACAAAGAAAATGTTTTTGAAGTCATTTGATGCATCTAGCCTTGTAAGGAAGGCTGATATTTTATTTGAGATCCCTGGTAAAATTGTAAATGAATTTGAGTATAAAAAAATTGTATAATTTATCACTGATAATAATGCTACTTATAAAGCAGCTGGAAAGAGGTTCAAAAGTGGATAAAATTCTTTCTATTGCACTTCTTATACTATATAGTGTGTTGAATTATTGTTAGAAAATATAGGAGATGCTTGATGTTTTTCTATCATTGATGAGATTGAAAAATGATATATCCTGTCTTAATATTGTATCAGTGCCAAATAATTGTCAGAGTTCATTTTACTAAATGACACTAGTTAGTACTGGCTAGTATTAATAATATCAGTTAAGTACCAGAATTTAAATTAAAATTTTAAATTGTCAAAAGACCAAATTAAAAATATATTAAAAATTTTAAAACATCAATTTAAGAGTAAAACCAATCAATTAGTTGATCGAAATTTAACTTTTCTAAACTTTACAATTAAGGATCTGTTTCGTTTAATTTTTTAGTTTACTTTTATTAATTTTTATTATTTTATGTTTTTTAGTTATGTTTTTTTTAGTTTCTATTTTTTTCAGTTTTCGTATTTAAAAAAATAAAAATAGAATACAAAAATAGAATATATATATTGCATCAAGTTTAGATTTTCATAGAATTAGTGTTTCATAAGTGAAAATTTTTAATTTAAAGTGAACTTTTTCATAGTTTTCTAAAATTGAATGTATTTTCATGAAAGAGTTAGTTAAATCATCAATTACATATAATTTTAGTCTAAGGTTTTTTTTTTCCTAATTTAGGTATTTAGAATTTAGTTGATAAAAATGTTTATGTCTGCAAATTGTGTTATTTAGCGTCTTATGTTTGTTTAATAATAACAATTAGTTTATTATTTCTAATCAAATATGTTTTTTTATAAGTAAATGGAGGAAAATGCAAGTAGTCTTGACAATTCAATCTCTTTTGAGAGATTTAATGATCCAGTATAAGCTCATGGAAGAATAGTTCCTTATACAAAGAACTAAATAATGTGTTTATATTGTAATGAACATTTGAAAGGTAGAGGAATCGTTAGATTAAAGAGAACTTTAATTGGACTAAAAAGTGATGTTAATCCTTGTAAAAAAGTTAGTCATGATGTAAAATGATAATTAAAACTTTGTTTGAAAAGTATAAGTTAAGAGAGATTGAAGGAAAAGACTGAATTATAAAATTAGAAGTGAAATTTTATTTTGCACTGGTTAGGAATATATTGATAATGCTAAAACTAGTAGAAACAAGAAGGGATTACTAGAGATTCAACTGACATGTAGAAAAGAAAAAGGCAAGTTTCAGTTTATTTGCTTTAAAAATAACTCTAGGATTTTAATCTTAATTCATATTACAATAAAATTTTAAGAAGCAGTTTATAAAGTAAATACAGTAAATGGATGAGGATATTGCCTCTTATGATCTAGGATATATAACTCCTTCAATTGATGATTACAGAGGTAATATTTTGAACAATCCAATTATTGAAATTAAAAATTATTTGAGAGAAAGAAGAGTGACTTGAGCAATGTTTGTTAGTTTTAACTACACTGCAAGTATACAGATCGCAACTTATAGTATAATTGATATCGATCCCACGAGGATTGAATCTA
>JAOXYD010258999.1:0-29526 GCA_028565735.1 Pinacopodium congolense
TATAGGAAATCTGTCTCAGAACTATATGCAATGGTCAAAATTTATTATAGGCCCAAACCTACTCCAATTTTCATAGAATAAAAATGCATATTTTCCATTTCCCACTAGATAGTTGATGTAGTCAACCAACCTATCCTTAAGTTTAAGCAAATGAGGGAAAATTGAGATAGACCACTCTTAGAATTTTTTACCCAAATTTTTATGCTTTTAAAAACATAGGTATAGATCCACTTTGTCCGTAGACATTCATGTTAAATTAATAGTCTTTAAATCCTCTTACATATTAACAACTTATTACTAAGCTTGATTGGTGAAATACCTGGTCTACCTTCCTCCATTGGTTTACAAATGACCACCCAATTAACCTTTTTCATATCCTTTCTTTTTAGCTGTCCACTCTATAGAAATTTACAGAACATTATCTCCAAAACTTTTATAACACCTTTAGGAAGAAAAAAGTGACCAGGCCAATAAGTTTGCATAGAACTAAGTACTGATTTAATTAGCTACAATCTTCCTATAAAAGATAAAGTTTTGCTAGTCCAATTTTGAAGATTTCTGTGGACTCTTTTGAGTAATGGAGAGAAATCCCATAATTGCAACATATTTGCAATGCGTGGAAGCGCTAGGTACAATATTAGGTGCTCTTTGACTTTCATCCCAGTTAAGCAGGACAACCAGTGAGCTTATTGTTGTCCAGATTTGGATAAAACCATAAAACTTCCTCTAAAGGGAGTAAATGCCCCTTATGCTCCATCTCTCTTTATCCTCGCCTAGCCCTACCTTATGTGAAAATCCCCTAAAAACCTTGTTCTTGCCAGTTAATAGAAAAAAAGGTTCTAATTCCCCTTTGCTTTTTAAACTATGAAAATGGCTGAGGTTATTGTAATAGTCATTACCATGAGTTGAATGGCCAGGTTGAGCCCCTCATTTGGATGACCTTAACATGATATGAACACTTTAGTGGGTACCATATCCTTTTATCTGATGGATATACGAGTTGTAAGTTGGTGCAGTTAGAATCTCTCCATGAAGAGAATGAATAAATCCTTGAGTTTAGTTATAATGGGAAAGAATTGAAAGGGAATTAAACTCGTAGTCAACTAAGGTCTCTATATATTATTTGAGGATTCGTTGATCATTGTGTCATGTTAGGAATTGATAAAGGACTTTATATCTTCGTTGAAATGAAATCTTACCTGATCGATATCGATGTATATGATATACCTAAAAGGGTAGTGCCATGAGGGAGGATATTATGATTGGCTACGCTTGTCTTAATCAAGTGAAGACTTTATGCCCTGCGCGTTAGACTTTTGTTTTTATCCAATCTTGGAATAGCACTTTGCTTTCGGTTCTTTGGAGGCCAGAAAGAATATTAAAAGTAGGGGCTCGTTCATAACGAGGTTGGATGTAAGATTCGGTGGTTTATAATAGAAGTTTAATAGCCTGCTTAAACACTTTTTGAGTTAAAAAGTAGATTGGTTCTCATTTTTGAGAGATAAGAAGAGTAGCTTATTCTAGTAGCCCAACAAATCTCTGTTCTGGGATGGTGAAAATTTAGATGCTGAAAAAGAGCTCTTTTTATGTTTTCATTTCATAAGGAAAAGGAATCTGGTGGTAACTCAAGGATTTACAATGAATATGAATACCAAGTGCAAGGCAATCTTTTAATACATTTTTATCGGAATTCCTAGTCGAAGGAATCGATACCACAACCAGCTCAATAAAAGGTTATCCACACATAGCCTTTAGATTTGATCTAAACTGGAGGACCTTTCCTATGCTATGAAGTTGGGAATGACTAGCCATGGATTCTAGGCATAAACAAATGAGAAGGCATAGAAGGAGTAATTCCATTATGTGCTAAAGGTTGTGGAATAAGAGCTCTTGATACTTTTGGTGTATAGAATTAGTAGATACACTTACCCTTGTACGAAAGTCGTTTCTTAATCAATAGAGCTCGTAGATTGGTTCATTTAGAGCACGAGGGTCTTTCCCGAGCATAATGATTGAATATTAATCCACTAATCCCCTGCTACTTCCCTATTGTGGCAGTGTGTCCGTCCTGATTATCATGGGGTTCGTTTCCTTGACTAACACCGACACCGGTCAATAAAAACTAAAATAGATTCTTAGTCCCCTTATGTTTCCATTCATTTATTGCCCAGATAACAATTTGAATGACCTCAATGATGCCATTAGCAAACTTAAAGACCTATCATTTTCCTTAGAGAATAATAGTAGATCATCCTGATCAATATTGAATCTGATAGGTTACATTAGTACTTCCATGCCTAATATGAATTGGTACAGGGATATTGGATCTCCCTGTCTTAGTCTTTTCCCTCTTAAAAAAAGTATAGTTAGTTCTCCATTGATTAGCACACTATAAGAGGGAATGCAAATGCACTCTTAAATCCATCATCAAAATTTACTAGGAAACTCAAAATCTTCAAGTGTATGCATGAGGAAATTCCAATTAAAAGAATCATATGATTTATTAAAATCTATCTTAATTGTATAGTTTTTGGGGGACCTCTTACTATTATAGCCTTTAAGAAATTCCTAAGCCAAAAGTATATCATCCCTAATAAGTCTATTTTAGAGAAAGGCAGCCTGATTATGTTCTATAATTCTGTCCATAACAACCTTGTGCTTGTTTACTATCAGTTTAGCAGTAATCTTATAGATTATATTGCAACCAGAGATAGACCTAAATTCCTTTTGGAGGATGAAATAAGAATCATAGAAATAAGGCAAATGAATGTTTTATTTACCTCCTTTAACATTTTCCCATGCTCAAATAATTATAGCATAGCCTCTATAACCAAGTACTTATTTAATTGGCATTATTTTTTTTTTATAAAACAATTTATTAAAACCATCTATGCTGGAAGCTTTATTAGGATTCAAAGAAAAAACCATAGATCCATTCTCATCTACTATTAGAGATCTAGTCAGTTCCTCATCTTCTTTAGGAGAGAACACATTTTAAATGAAGGAACTTAGATTAGGTATAGAGGACCTAGTAGCATCTATAGTGCCTAAAGTGTTATTAAATAATTAAAAATCTTCCTCCTTTAGTTCCTCTTGAGTGTTAGCTTTATCTCCATCGCTTTTTGTAGCCCTATGATCTTATTAATGTTCTATCTAGGCATTATAGAACTTTGAAAAAATTTAGTGTTGTTATCCCCTTCTTTAAGCCATTAAACTTTAGACCGTTGTCTTAAGAGTGGCTGGTTCTTGGATAATGCCTCTAAAAATCTTTGTAAAGCTAAAGTCTCTTTGATTAATAGACTACCATCCCTAGGCTAGGTTATAGTGATCTTTCTACACTAGTTACAGGTTATCTTTAGCCACTTTAACTTCCTCCCATGTGTTGCTGCCTTGTCTAACATTAAGAGTTTTCAATTCTTGTTTGATAAAGCCAAGCTTTCTCACAAAAGTGAACATCTTTCACCCAAATATATCTTTAACAAGCCCTTTTGAAACTACAGCCTCAAGCCCTTCTACTTCCATAAAGAAGTTGTTAAATCTGAAAGGAAATCTTTGTATGGCATCATTGAAAAGCTTATGAGCCACATAGGGGGATGATATGCAAATAAAGGTTCCATAAACACGGTAGTACTATCTTTAAATTGATTAAGCCATATGTCATTAACGATAACTCTACTTAGTTTCTTCCTGATATGCATTTTAGATCTTTTTTTGTTACTCTAAGTGAAGTATTGGCTCTTATAATTTTAGTCTACAACTATAAATCAGGAGACACAGTCCTTGAATTCATTATCTCCCCTCATGTCTGCTTCCAAACCCTTTACATCCGAATTGAACATTATACTATTAAAGTTTCCCTTTAGGATTCATCGCTTTTATATATAACTACTAACAACTTTCATCTCATTCCATAAGGTTGTTAGTTGAAAGAAGCAATTAGATGCATAGATTATAGAGACAAATATCATTGTGTTAGTAGCCAATAGAGTGATGTTTAGATTAATCCATTGTCCACAATCACTTAAACTACGGCTTTCACCTCAGTTGGGAGGCTACTATAATTAACCTATAGTGATGGTGTTGATGATTGGAGATTATCCTCTAATTGAGATTCAAATAGTTTTAGTTTCTCTAGACTGTCTTTAGATAGTTTTATTTCTATAAGACCTACCGAATTTGGATTATTTTCTTTAAGAAACTCCTTAAGAGCTTCTTTCTTATTAGGGAGGTGGATGCCCCTAATATTCTAGGTTATTATTGACATGATAATGATGGGAATGTAGAAAATTTGGACCTATTCCTTCTCCTTGCATTCCTCTTTTAGGCTGACATAATCACGTCCTATTTTATGTTTTCTAGAACCTTTATAGAGACTGTTGGGGATATCTATTTAGATTGAGTCTCCTTCCAACCTTCCATATACACAAAACACTCAAATTCCCATTTTTTCAGTGTCATTCCCAAACCATACCATAGACCTTCTCAAAGCATTTGCAACTGTAGCCTAATCAACATCTATGGTAGCTCTTATGTTAGGCTGAGTGTTAATAGGGATACTTGGAAGCCTAATTGTGGGCATGAGAAGTGACTTGTTCTCCTCCATTGGGCTAATCTTAGCCAAAAATAGCGCCTAGTTGATTAATTCCTCTATTGTTCTCCAGATTATGCTCTTCAATAATCATCAAATCCCCCCTTGGGCCTACCTGTCTTGAAAAGTTGACAGTAGATCAGTAGCTTATGCAAGGCTTGAACCTCCTACAACCTCCTTACTTGCTAGGCCAGTAAGTTCCTCATAGTTTCTCTTTAAAAGTCATTTAACTATTTGCCTCCACTCTTTACCTTGCTATTCCAACATTGGTTTCCATTGATAAGAGACTTGAATGAAGTCATTCCCAAGTTTCTTACTTTCACTCAGTCTCATTAATTGGATAAAATTTGACAGGTCTTTACCAAGATCTACTCTCACACATAATATGGCATAGACTTCAGATGGACCTCAAAGATCCTATTCCTAAGAATGTTTCTTAGTAGCTTCCTGCATGGCTTTCCTTCTGAGGTTCTTGAATAACCTCAACAAAAGTAGGCGGCATCTCCTTCTGAGACTCTAAGGTAGCAGGTGATAGTGGATTTTGTCCCTTTGATTGAGGAGGAAAGGAATTAAGGTTGACATTAGTAGACATCCTTAGTTAAAAAAAAGGGAAGATAAAGATAAAGATTACCCTAGAGCAGGAGGCTGAGACGGAGGAAAAAGGAAGCCAGAAGAGGACTTTCTTTTATAACATGAAAAAACATGGTGCTACAACTTGCTTCTTTTATGTTACTTTACGATAAGCTTAATAGTACTACTAGTTCCTTGAAGTTACTAAAAATGTGCTTATTTTACTAGCCTCTATGTTCTTAAAAACTTATACCTAATACATGTAATGTGAGAAGGTGCCAAATAAGGTTGCAATTAATTTTTTTTCATTTTTTTAGTTAAGATTCCAAGAATTCCTAATCCACTTTAGAATATCCTGAATGAAGGTTTCTACTACAATACCATAGAGTTTTGTTATTTCAAGCCTAAAAGTTAGGCAAGTGAATGAACAAAGTTTGCAATCTTAGCCAAAGTTGGGAGGAATAACAGTAGGCAAAAAATAGATGATCATGATTTTAATTATGTTCATTACAGAGTGTTCAAATTTTTCTATAAGGAGGATCTCCCTTGATTCTGTTAAAGGTGTATAACTTTGGTTTAATTGCTAATGAAGCTATGTAGCTTGCATTTGAGAGCCTTTGTTTAAACCATATTTTCTTACACCATGGAGTTATATAAGCTACTTCTATAAAGATTTCCCTACATTACTTATTAGTAAAGAAACTAGATTATTCTCTCACTTAGGTCACTCTATCCTCTCTATTCTAGCTAGGAAGGTAAACTAGGAGCATGCTCTTGATCAAGTGGAATCCTATAAGATCATACTTCCACTCATTGAATATTTTAAGATCATAATTCCACTAATTTCCTTTAATCAAGTTGTAAACCTTGGCTTTTAGGTCCCTTTTGGTTGTAGTGATTAAATAATATAGAATTATTTTTTCCATTTACAAATCTTTTTATGAATTTAATGTAGAAATCTCTCTCATTTTCACAACTTTTAATCAGGATTTAGGAAATCTTAGCCTTAATTTTGAAAACCCAAAAGCTATTCGCTAATAAGTAGTAAGAGTGGATCCATTGAACCCACAACCCTTTCTTTTGGATAAGGATTCTCCAAATCTTCTTAGAAACATTGGCTTTAATGGAGGTTGAAATAGAGTTAATTCATACACCCCATATCTTTTTAAGCAAGGTGACTTCCTTCTAGTTAACTTTTGATGCACCTTTATTTGTAGTGCATTGACTCCATAATTAATTTCTCATCATTCTTTCAAGAGTTTTTGTCAGATTTTCATGTTGGATCATATGCGTTGTCTAATAAATGCAATTGTTATTGCGGATGGCAATAATTAACTATCTTCTTCTAATTATAGAGAAAGTTCTATCACACAAGATGTTGATTCTTTTGTTGAACTTTCCAATAGATTTGCGTAGTCTTTGTAGGAGGGCTTTTTAGAGATAAGTGGAATGTTTAAAAAGATGATAGATAATGGCTTGATCCACATTTCTTTTAATTATGCAAAGATGCCTACAATCGGTGCTATTGCAGTTAGTAATGCCATGTGGCTTTTCATTTTAAAACATAAGATTTTAGTAAATGTTATCACGTAGGCAGCAAAATTTTAATATTGAAATTATTGGCATCACGAAAAAGAAGAATGTTAAATATAAAGGCAAAAGTATGGATTCTTAGCTTTTTGCACTAACTGTGATATGCAAATCTTATTTTTCCTGGATTTTATTATTGATCAATTGAATTAGATCTTTCCATGCAAAGTGTAAATAGGTAGGACAAAAGTGGATCCCTTTTACTTAAACAATTCTAGACATGAAAATTTGAAGTGCGCTCACCATTCACAAAGATTCCTTGTATAGAGGTGAGGCACTATAAGATCCATGATGTGAATGTAATAACAAAACCAATGCTATCCTTAGTGTCCTTCAGGATGTTCTATTACACTAAGTCGTATCCCTTGTGAAGGATCAACTTGATTGCACAATTATTAGCAAAAGTCTTCTTATGGAACCTTTTCAATAACTCTTATGCTAGTTTTTAAATTATCATCTATACACCTTATCTTGATAAAAACAGTCTACGTAAAGTTGATTAAAGGATCTAGTGCCTTCTCGAGTTTTTGAAGTAGGATTTAAGACTTTTTATATATCATTACAATAGGATATAGGACTATAATCCTTGAGGTAAGAGGGATTAGGAACCTTTGGATTTATATATACAAAGTTCTTATTTACTTCCTTAAAGAGCTTCCCAATGTTGAAAAATTCCAAGATAGCTAAGGTAACTTGATTGTTAATCATTGGTTAGGAGTGCTAAAAGAAGTGCACATTGATATCATCAGGTCAAGGTGCTTTTTCTGTACAGAGTGATTTCACGACAGATCTTGTTAGGTATGAATGGGTTTAACGGAGCGTCTGAGTGTGATTTAATAGTAGGTGTTTCAAGCATCTTCCTTAAATATTCTTAAACTTCTTACTTAATATCCTACTTAGTTGTATGAATCCTACCATATTCATTTATCAATTAAGGGAGTGTGTTGATATTCCTTCCATTGAGAAGAGAAATATAAAATAAGTATGTGATATCATCTCTTTCCTTGTGTCCTTAAAATAAAATTGTGGCCAAATAATGCTAGTAGATAATTTTAAAGATCATTTAACTCTTTTTTGCACTACATGATTTAGAGGATCCTTATAAAGCCCCAAACATGGCCTCTTGTTTCATTATCATTTCTTCATTTCTTCTACAATTTCTCCTTAGTTAGATGTTTGATCTTCTCCTTGACACTTAAGAGCCTCCTTATATGCTTAAAATGCCCATACCCTTCCACTCTATAGCCAAGCCTCTTGAGAAAACTTGATTAAAATCTTATAACTTTTTGAGCACTTCTTTAACCTAAAGGGCTGATTGGTAGGCTATTTATTGCAAAGATTAAGCCCCCTTAATAAGGTTGTTATAGATGTAAGCAAAGAAACAAATATGGTTTTGCTCAAGGTGAATTTTTCCAATCATAAATTGATAAATATAACTCTATTTAATTTCCTTCTCAATATAGTAGATTAAATTTAATTGTTCTACTATGTGAAGTAGTTCCCTTCATAGTTTAATTCTATCATTACCAATATAGAGAAACATTCTTGAATTCCTTATAAAAAGTTCCATTTATAGGTCCACTAATTGCCATTTTCTTAGTTTCATATCTACCATTAAAATTCCCTAAGATAATACACATCTATCCATTTGTTTTTCCATGTTTAATGGGCTATTCCATAGAAATCTTATTTGAAAAACAAAGTGACAAACATAAACTATCGAAATGAACATATTTATTTGACTAGGTTTAAAGAAAGTTTGGAAATACTTTACTGGGTAAATTTGGTTAACCTTTTTCACCTCTAGTACCATTGGATGTCAAGCCACCAATATCCTACTACTATAGTGGATGAGTGGTTGGAGAGGATCTTCCAACTCATATGTAATAACCGCAGATGCTTTCTTAAATGTAGTTTGCAGTAACCTAATCACATAAGGTCTTATAGATATTAAGTAATCATGTAATAGTTTTTTCCTTTAGGCATTATTCAATCATCTCACATCTTAGACTAAAAGAGACATATAATTCAATCAGGTAGAGGATATCTTACACTTAGAATTCTTATTTGATCTTCTCCTTTAAATTCAACTGAATGCATCTTCCTTTGGGCCTAGAATGTTGGGCTAGATCTACTTTAACATATGCAAGAATTTTTACTGCATAAGTATTACAAATATTTTAGATTAAGTCACAGCCAACTACAATGCTTTTCATGTTTTTCTTTTGAATAGGAGTCGGCATAATATAAGCTTTAACATCTTGATTGTAGATGTCGTTAAACATTTTCCTTATAGTTTTAACTTTTTTTGTATCTATTTTTTGTGAATGAAAGGCTTTAATAAAAGGTTCAATAGCTTCCTTAATGGGTATAACCTAATGACTATAAAAATCTACTTAGTTTTTAGAATTAGTAACGTCAACCTCATGATTGTAGAAATTATTATTCCAAACATCTTTCTGTAATGGGTAGGGTTGGATAGCAGAGGTTCAGTATTGTTATGAATAGGTTAAATTTCATGATTACGAGAATCTATAGAGTTTTTAGGCTTTATTCTAATGATTCTTGTCCCTGAATCTTTGCTAAAAGTGGTGTCAGGTGAAGGAACCTTCTAAACTTCTTTATCCAACCTGTTACTTCTATATATTCACCTTAATAAGATAATTTTTTTGATGGTACTCCATTCTTTCCCCTAATTTTTTAGTGTAGATTTCCATTAGCAAGTAACTAGAAGGAAATATTCCTTTAGTTCTTCATAATCATTTAGTCTCTTAATGGAGATAATGCTTAACAATACTTTGTCCAAAGAAATTTTGCCATGGACTGCGACACACCCAATCCTCTTTATAACATATGTTATTTAATAACAGGAGAGAGGTTTATCTATAAAGTTTGTTAAACGACTGATTCCCCATGTTTTTTGATTTCCCATGTCGCCCAATATGTTAAAGGTAAGTTATGGATATGGATTCATAAGAGAGAGGGATTTCACTTCAACTATTCTAATTTTACACTAGGTTTTCATTTCTAGAGAAAAAGTGGTTCTATTATAAATGTGCCAAGGACTAACTTTTATGGTCCTATTAGCTAAGATGTCTTTGATAAACTCAAAGATAATGAAGTTATACTCATCAAGGACAATCTCCATAATTCCTTACTTCTTTAAGGAATGTTCTTCCTAGTGTTTAATAAAAGAAAAGACTAATCCCTTCTTTGTGAAGAATCGCACTAGGCTAGATTCCCTTTTTACAGGTCCATTTCTTATAACTTCCAGTGGGGGGTTGACAAATTTAGAGCCTTCCTATATAGAAAGTGGAATATGAGAAAAATCTCATAGGGAAAGAAGTCTTCAATAATTTGACTCAAAGTTTTCATCTATAATAGGATAGGGCCATTCGCTATCAAAGGAGTGGCAGACAAGACTTGCAATATATAAGCTTAGGATATCTCTTCTTGTTTTTCTACTTTTCTTAAGGTTTGATTGACGATTTATATTTCATTTGGATTTGATATCACTGTCCAGACTTGTAAAACATTTAGGAGCTCTCTTGGGTGTTTTATAAAGTCTAAACTGATTATTTACCTCTTGTTTTTTAGATTAATCAAAGTATGTTGGTAAATATGCACGTTTTGTGTGCTTTGGTTAATATGTGTGCCTGTATTAATTTCAGCTAAGGATTGGTGAGTAAATAAATTAAGTGAGCTTTTGTGCATGATTAACGGACTAAGTTTTTTTTATTGAAGGGTTGAACCATTTGATTTTAAACTAGCCACTTAAGAAAAGATTAAAACATTATCTAAGACTTGAGGAATCAATTTAGGTTATTGGAATAATTAATAAACAATACAAATTAATCGTTGCATGACCAACTCATAATTATTTCTAATAGTTTGAGTTTTGAGATTGAAATTTTCAGAATTTAATTTCAAATGTTAAAGCTTATTAACTTAATTTCATGGATGGAAAAGGTTCAAATTTGGATTGATAGAGAAAAGGCATAGTTTTAACTATAGCTTCGTCTTAAAATTGTGAAAATACTCTAATTTAACCGCTAAAGATATTAATTGCTTAATTAATTCAATTAAAACCCTAATCCATAGCTAATTTCCACAATTTGGTAAATTTTGAAAACAATTTAGAAGTCATTTTCCATTGTTTGAAGTAAATTAAGTTGAATTAGTATTTTCTAGCTTTGTAATCAATCATTTGGAATTTCCTAGATAATTCAATCACTCTATTATATTACTTTCTCAGTAGGTGCGTTTACATACGCATTGGTTAAATTCAAAGTAAAAATAGTTTAAAAACTTAATTCACCTAACCAACAATTATAAGTTTTTGACATCATTGCTACAGATGACCTAGAATATTAGGATAAATTAGTGTAAATTACTTTAGAACCTATGTATATAGTTTTCCTTATTTTTTGAATTTTGTGCATTCATTTTTATTTCAAAATTTGAGTGAATTTATTGCTTTTGGTTATATTACTTGTGTTGGTTTCTTTTTTAGTTAGTATTTGCTTTTGTTTCTTTATTTTCTTTACATTTGTATATATACTCGGGGTCAAAATCCCAAGACATTATACTTTAATTTGTAGTTTGTATGTACATTTTATAAGAAAGATAAAGAATCTCTAGTTAACCCATATGATCCTTTAGAAGTAGAAACATCTAGTGACACTAAATTTAAGCTTGTAGAAAGGGACCCCTAAAAATGTATAATTATTTGACCTCGTGAAGAACATAGAAAAACTGACCATGATAGAATTAACAATGGGAAACAGAGGTAGACCTATGGCTAGCATTATCAGTCCTAAGGTTAATGCAAACAATTTTTTAAGCCTATATAGTAGCATTTCCATGGTTAGGTCTTCACAATTTGGTGGTTCATATTTAAAAGATCCAAATGAGCATTTGCAAAATTTCCTAAACACTTTTGATCGTTTTAAAAGTAATAGGTTTCAAAAGATGCAATTACTCTTAGGCTTTTCCATTTTCTCTTTGAGATAAAAGTAAAGCCCAGTTATCCAAATTATAGCTTAGTTTTATTACTACTTGGGACAATTTCATGAAGTTATTCTTAGCTAAATTTTCCACTTGCAAAACAGTGAAGATGAAAACAAATATTAGCTTGTTTGTTGAATACAAGAATGAAAGTCTATACAAGGCTTGGAAGAGACTTAGAGAGATACTTGGCAAATTTCATACATGGGGGTTTAGTACATAGTAGTAAGTGGACATTTTTTACATTGGTCTTACAGCTTTAACTTACAGCGCTAATGATGTCATTGCTGGAGGTAATTTTATGAAGAAGACTAAAATCAAAGCCTATAATTTGATGGAGGAGATGATTACAAACAGTTTTGAGTACAATTCTAAATGCCATCTTAGGTTGTCATATGGCATTCATGCAATAAATTATACAGTAGCCCATGCAACTCAAATGGAAATATTGAACAAGAAGTTAAATAGCTTCGTAAGTGGAGTTAGAATTAGTGCTCACAGAGTCGAGTGTGAAATTTATGGTAGTACTTTCCATTCATCATTATAGTGTCAAAAAGGTAGTCCTTATGCCTAAAAACTCCAGTAAGCTCAGTTTATTGGCAATTTCAATAGGTAAAAAGGAAACCATTTCTCAAACGCTTACAATCCTCATTCAAGGAACCATCCAAACTTTTCATGGAGTAATAATCAATACTATAAACAACCACCACAAACACTTCAAACTACACCTCAAAGAACCCCTTCACCTAGCTTCAAAGTCATTCATCCTCCAAAAGAATTGCCTAGTTTTGAAGAAATAATTTCTAAATACATCCAATATAATGAATTAAGAATGCAAAATCATAAGGATTCTATTAGGAATCTAGAGACTCATATTAGGAAAATAACATAATTATTATAAGAGATGCTACTTGGCAAGTTACCTAGCACTACCAAAGCCAATCCTTGAGAGTATGCTAAGGCTATTATCCTAAGAAGTGAAAGAGAGGTTAAGACTAAAAGAGTGAAACCAGAAGAGAATGTAAAGCAAGTATTGGTGGAGAATGAAGAGAAAGAGTAAGAAAAATAATATGCTAAAAGAGAGAGAACTGAAAAAGAAGATGACTGAAGAGAGAGAGAGACCTAAAAGAGAGCATGAAAGGAGAGAGAGAGTTGAGGAGAAGAAGAAAGATAAGGAAGTTAAGGTTTAAAGTTCTGATAAGTTACCTAGGTTATTTGTTGATCCTAATGTGTAACCCTACAAAACTAGGATTCCTTACCGTTAAAGGTCAAAAAATTCAAATCTCGATAACCAATTTTGGAAAAATTGTGAAGATGTTTAAGAAATTACATACCAATATACTATTTTCCAAGGACATTGCCCAAATTCCCTCCCATGCAAAATTTTTTAAGGAAATTTTGTCTAAGAAGGCAAGATTAGAGCGTTTTGACACTCAAACTTAATGAAAAATATTCCACTATCCTTTTGAATAAGTTGCATTCAAAGCTTAAGGATCTCAGCAATTTCACCATTCCTTGCATAATTGGTAACATACAAATAGATGGAGATTTGATGAACTTTGAAGCGAGTATCAATTTGATGCCTATGTCAATCTTTAGGAAGGTAGGATTAGAAAAGCTAAATCAACTATAGTCTCATTACAATTAGCTAATAGATCCATGATCTATCCAAGAGAATTGAGGATGTACTTGCGAAGGTTTATAAACTCATTTTTCCTATTGGTTTCCTTGTTTTAGATACTGAAGAGGACAATACAGTGCCCGTCATTTTGGGAAGGCCATTCATTACTACTACAAAGGCATTGATTGATGTACATGGTAGAAAACTTATTCTTAGACTTCAAGATGAAAAGATTGAGTTCAATGTGTTTAGATTAATGAATCATCCCTCAATTTTTGATTTATCCATCTTCACCAGCATAAATTCCATTCAAAATGATCCATTTAAGTATCTCTAGTCAAATTCTTTGCAAAAGGCATTAATTCATTCAAGTTATTTGGAATTAGAAAAAGAGGAAGCCAAAGAACTTTTGGAAGAGATAGAAGTTGGGAAGAAGACCTTAAGTTGTATTTAATTTAGAAGGTGAAGTCCCCAGATAGACCAATCAAATCCCTTCCAAAACCATCTATTGAAAGGTCTCAAACTTTATAACTTAAGACTCTTCCCTTACATCTTAAGTATGTCTTTTCATTACCTTTATCACAATTACCTATGATCATTTCATTGCCATTAGCGGATATGATCGAGGAAAGATTATTGAGAATGCTTCGAGAGCATCAATGTGTAATAAAATGGACCGTAGCTAGCTCCTAGATGCTGGTATCATTTTTTCTATTTTTGACTCCTGTGGGTCAGTTTGCTTCAAGTGGTATCTAAGAAAGGAAGAACTACTATGATGAAGAATGAGCAAGAAGAATTAATTGCCATTAGGAAATTAATGGGATGAAGTATGTGTATTGATTATCATAAGTTAAAAGACACCACTCAAAAGGATCACTTTCCTTTACCCTTCATTAATCAAGTTATTGAAAGATTGGCTGGGCATAGCTTTCATTGTACCTTCGATGGGTACAACGAATATTTACAAATTCCTTTTACTCTTGAGGATAAGGAAAAGAGGACATTTATCTGTCTGTATAACACTTTTGCATATAGATAGATGCCTTTTAGTTTATGTAATGCTCTTACCACTTTCTTGCATTGCATGATGGCTATTTTTGTGGACATGATTGAGACTTGTATCAAAGTATTTATGGATAACTTTTCAACTTTTTACATGTCATTCGATGCATGTTTAGAAATTTTGGAGAAGGTGTTGAAAAGATGTGAGGAGACTACTTTCGATTTAAATTAGGAAAACTATTATTTCATGGTGCAAGTGTGTATTGTATTGGGTTATAAGATTTCAAGTAAGGGAATAGAGGTATATCTAACAAAAATTAAAGTAATTGTTTAACTTCCACCACCTATTTTAGTTAAATTAATTCGGAGTTTACAAGGATATGCTGGATTATATCAGCTCCTTACTGAGTTGTTGACTAAGGACCCTATTTTTAGTTTTGATAATAATTGTATGCATTCTTTTCAATTATTAAAAGAGAAGCTCACTAGGGAGCCTATCTTGGTGTCACCTGATTAGTATCTTCCAACAAGTTGATGTGCGATGCAAGTAATTATACATTTGGTGCTGTTTTTTGGAAAATGCATGGTAAAATTATTTATCTGATGCAATATGCAAGTCGTACCTTAAATGATGCCTAAAGAAATTACACCATTACTAAGAACGAGATGTTAGCTGTGGTATTCAATTTTGATAAGTTTTGGTCCTAGTTGGTATTTTCAAAGGTCATTTTGACTATTTTTCTCTTAAGTACTTGATGAACAATCAAAATGCCAAGCCACAACTTATTCTATGAGCTCTCCTTTTACAAGAGTTCAACATTGAATTAGAGATAAGAAAGGAAAAAAATTCAACAAGTAAAAAAATTTCAAGGCTAATCATTTATCTCATCTGACCAAAGAAATGATGGAGCTAGGAGAAAACCAAGACATTCAAGTGGTCTTTCCTGAAGAACATTTAAAAGTCTGGATATTATGAATTATTTGACTAATAATGTTCTATCTCTTGATTTTTCCCACCAACAAAAGAAAAAATTCTTTTTGAAGATTAAGAGATATCTTTGGTATGATCTTTTCCTACACAAGTTCTGCGCGGCTGGAATTATTAGGAGATGTATACTTATAGAGGAAGTACCTTACATTTTAAGTCATTGTCATTCTCGAGAGATTGGAGGACACTTTAGGCCTACGTGGACTAAACATAAGGTGTTAAAGTATCATTTTTATTGGCACACCTTATTTAAGGATAAATTTTAATTTGTCAAGTCTTTTGAAAATTGCCAAAGGGATGGAAATATCTTTAGGAGAAATGAAATGTGACTAAATAAAATTTTAGTATGTGAAATTTTTTATGTTTAAGGTATTGACTTCATAAGATCTTTCTCTACATCAAACTTTTAAAATTAAATTTGGGTATCTATAGATCATGTAAGTAAATGGGTTAAAGCAGTTTTTTTAAGAGGGGTAGTTCACTTTTTAAAGAAAAACATCTATAAGTAATTTATGACTCCAAGAATAATCATAAGTGATGGCAGAGCACACTTTTTCCATAAGCAATTTGATTCCCTTTTCACTAAGTATGGTGTCACCCACAATGTTGCTACACATTATCATTCTCAGAATAATGGTGAAGTTAAGGTTTTCAATCATGAGATTAACAAAATTTTTTAAAAGACCGCTTGTTGAAAAAGGATTTGTTGTTAAAGTTCTATGGTGCTTTATAGTCTTTTCTAACTGCTTTTGAGACGCCCATAGGAATGCCTCCATACAAGTTTATTTATGCTTAATCTTCTCATTTACCTCTTAAGTTGGAACATCAAACATATTGGGCCATCAATTTTTTGAATTTCAACTCAAGGAAAGTGGCAGAAGAAAGGCTATTACAATTGAATGAGTTGTATGAGTTTTGTTTTAATGCTTATGAAAACTCTAAACTGTATAAAAATCGAGTCAAAACATGGCATGATAAGCATATAATTTATATAGAGATCAAGGTTAGTGACAGGTCTTAGTTTACAATTACTGATTGAAGGTGTTTTTAAGAAAGCTAAGATCAAGATGAATAGGCCCTTATGAAGTGGCTAAATTTTATCCAATTAGAGCAGTTGAAGTAACCAATGGTCACTTAAATTTTAAGGTGAATGGGAAAAGGACAAAAGTATATGTTCCTAGTTTAGTTGAGGAGTTTGCTAAAACTCTATCACTTTTTTATCCTTAGCAAACTATAATTTCTTATTTTTAGGTAGTTATTTATGTTCTTTTAATTAATTTTGTGTGGAAGGACCTTTAGTTAGTGTTTTAAAGCCTTTTGGATTGTTCTATTTAGGTTGTGTATGTTTTCTTTAGAGTTTCCTTTGTTTTTTATGTGAATTTTGTGATTTTTGAGTGTTTATAATTTTAATTCTAGAAAATATTTAATGACCAGTCCACCTAATTTTATTGCCTCCTAAATTAGGAGGGATTTGATGAAGTTTTAGCCATTATTGATGGACTATTAAACCAGTGGCAACTCATGAGCAACAATGACGATGTAAGCATCTCTCAATGGTACCATTATAAGAGCCAGTAACTACTACTGAAGGTGGTGATAGGCATAAAAAATGAGATAATTTCCCTAATTTTCTTTTTCTTCTTCTTCTTCCTCCATCTCTCATTGTTGTTCACTCTCTTAACTATTTTTCCTTTCATATTACATAAGTTGCTTACTTTTCAACCACATTTAGTGTTTTTAATCTCTATTTATTGCATTTCTCATCCTATACAAGTCTATACCCTTGAATCATCTAAATAGTTCTTGGAATTGCTAAAAAAATCCTTTACAGTCCACTGCTCACCATTAATATTTTTTTCTTCCATTTTTCTTGCATTCTAGACTTCCATTTTCTTAGATTTTAATATCATTAGATTTGAAATTTCATTATTTTTCTAAAAATATTAATTTTGTAGCCTAATTCCTTCGTTGGAATTTTGAGAATATTTCATTGAGTGGAATATTATTATGAGTCTCACTGGAAGATTTTTTATAAATTTTTTTGTGATCTTTCACTCTTTTTCGTGTGTTTATTGAATAGTTTTTCATCATATGGTGCCTAAGACATCTATCACACAAACTTATCGAAAAAGGAATATCTTTGTTTTTGACAAAGTCAAAACTAGAGATAACTTTGACTGGCACTTAGTTTATCATGGAGCATAAGATTCACCTAAGCTACGAGATTGAGTCTGACATCTCTAGTGCTTTTAGAACCCTGGGTTGGGAGCCAGTGCATACTCTTGCTGGGCCCTACTGTTGGATGTTGGTTTGTGCATTTTTTGCGAACATAAAAGAGAACGATGAGAATGACACTATTAAGATTCGGTCCACTATTTAATATACCCTTGTATACATTACTCGTGCTTTCGTTTTTGAGTTGCTATTAGTACTAGATGAGGGCAATATTTTTTTTAAATTAAAAGACAATTTTCATAGAGATTCAGTTTCATCCAATCTTAAATTTTCCATTTTTGCCACTCGAGATGCCTTTGGTTTACAGACAACCTCTAGGGGATTCATTACTACTACTTTAAGGGTTTAAAAACATCTCATTGGACCACTACTGAGTGCTAATGTGGCTCCAAGAGATAGTGACCTTAATAAGATGAGGTTTAGGGATGCTAACATTTTATGTAAGATACTACATGGTATGGATTCCATTCAGGGTTTACCATTATTTGGTTTCATCATCCTTATCAGGCGTGATGTCATTAAATTGTTATGTCAAGCAAGAACTTCTTATTTTCTTACCTTTTAACTGAAATTTTTGATGTAGTAGGAGATCCTTTTGATTCTAAGTGATCTGAGGATTACATACTTCAGACTCAGATCAACGCCTCGACTCAAACCTGCAGAAGTATGCTCGTATTGGAGGAAAGTGACACAAGTTATAAAAGGGTGAGAGACTTGATGCTACATCTATTCTTAATGCTCCTCTTATCGCACTAGAACAGGTTATAAGTGAAGCCTCATCCGAGGCAACTCCTAGTGTTCATCCACCATAACCACCTTCACTTGCTATTGATCCTCCTCCTACGGATATCCCTGATTCTGACCTTATCACTCTTCTTTTGAGGATGGTGACTTGCATATCATTTGAGCTCTTGAAGCTTCATATGAGGTTTGTAAACATCTTGATCACATGGATCTATGTTTAGAGCAACATGAGTAGTATCAGCGAGCTCAAGATCGAGATAGTCCCAATTTTTAGTTGTTTCAAATTATTCTTTAATTTTGTGTTTCAGATAATTTTTTTTTGTTATTTCTTTTCTGTGTTGTTGTTTCGTATTTTAGGTTGCTTTTTTGCTTCATTTTAGACCTAGTTCATTACTTTTAGCTGTATTTTTGCCCCTTGGATATACATTAACAATCATATATTTATGATCTTGGAGTATTATTTTTGTCTTTATTTTATTTTGTACTTGCATCGCTTATCTTATTTCATTTATCACAATTTCTTCACTGTGCACTCAAATGGATTGCTTTTCTTCATCTAGATCAAATGATTTAAAACTTTTCCTTTATTTGTTTCACCTTTATGCTTTATTGTTGCTCTAAATAGTGAGGAAACTGTTTAATTAAAGTATGGGGGAGGAATTTCATGATTTTTTACACTTGAGCTTTATTAATTTTCCCTTAATAGTTTATAATTTATGGAATTTTTTATTTTGATGCTTATTAATAAACATGTCTTCTTTAAATTCAATTATTCTGAGAATTTGAAATATTATATGGTTAATTATGACTGTCAATGACTAAATGCTTTTAATTCATTTCATAATTTGGATAATAGATACTTGATGATCAAAATGATATTCTATATATAAAATGTAACTTAGTGAGCAAATTTGTGACTTCTTTTAAGACATTGTTATCATTCTAAATATTTGAAAAAGAACAATTAACTTTAAAAAGGTGAAAATTAAATGAGTGAGTAAAAATTCACATCACTGACTCTTAACAATAGAAAAATTCATAAGGTTAAAGTTATTGAGTGGTATTAGTAGATAGTTGATGTGAGGTGACTTAATGATTAAACAGGGGTGTTCATAACAAAATATTCAACTTCGTATACAAAGATTGGGTAACGTCTCAACCAAGCTTTAAAAGCTCACATATTAAATTAAATTATGTCTTTAAATAAATAAAGGATGTGAAAGTGTTTTAAAATTGATGAATTAAACTCAATATATTTGCCTTTTAAATGCGAAATTGATTTTTGTAATTCAAGTTAAAGATTGAAAACGCATAAAATTATTTAAATGCATTTACAATTAGATGTGAATAATTGGTTATATATCATTTTAATGAGTCATTATTTTTTAAAAAATTAAGAAATTTTTTTCAATAATTTAGATGTTGATCTTGGATTAATTTTCCTACGATTATATACGATTTTCATAATATTGAATGATTACTTTACTTGAGGACAAGCAGTTGCTTAAAGGTGGAGGAATTGTTAAGGTTCAAACTGATTGAGTTTTCCATGATTATTTACTAAATTTTGACCCATAATATATTTTTAAATGTTAAATTCATGTTTTATAATGTTTAATTTGTAGATGGTTGATCAAAATTGAGGATTGGAGCAAAAATGTGGAAGAATAGTCTTTTTTTGGACCATCAACGGTGGTCTGGAGTAACCACCATTGATGCCCTAGTAACCTGCATTGAAATAATCAAAAACAAACTATTAATGACAGTTTAGCTAACCTTAACGATGTCATTATTCTTTTAGTCAACTCATCCATGTAGGCATAGACAAACAGATCAACCACCAAATCTTCACAATGCAGTTGAGGAATGCTCCCAATTAATGCTCTTGTCTAGTGGAGGCAAGGATGCTTATCTTAAAGCCTCTAAAGAGGGGAAAAACATAGACATATAGGCAATAATTGACATAAATCATATCTAAAACTCTCTCTATTCTCTGTAATTTTTCTCTCAATGTTCTTAGTATTCTTAGGTTTTAAACACTTGTAATATTTTTCTAAGCTGCCAAGTATTCGATTTTACTATTAAGACATATATCTGAGCCTATAAATCATTTAAGGAGATTTGTAACTAAAAATATTTCATGTTTTGCTTTCTTTTTTGTATTAATCAAGGTATTGTTCTTAAGTTTATATATCTTCTTTTTATTCAATTTTCTTAAGGTTTGATTGACAATTTTCAGTTCTATTATAGTTAAGATAACTTTCCAAAACCTATAAATCATTTAGGAGCTTTGTTGGGTGCTTTCTAAACTCTAAACTCATTATTTACCTCTTATGTTTGTGATTAATCAAAGTAGGTTGCTAAAGATGCATTTTTTATGTGCAGTATTTAATATATGTGGCTAAATCAATTTTCAACTAAGGATTGGTGTGTAAATGAATTAAGTGAGCATTTGTGCATGGTTAAAGGACTTATTTTTGTTTATTGAAGGGCTAAACTATCTGATTTTAAGTTGGCCACTTAAGAAAAGATTAAAAGATGATCTATGACTTTAGAAATCAACTTAGGTTGTTATAATAATCAATAAACAACATAAATTAATCATTTCTTGACCAAATCTTGATTATTTGTGAGAGTTGTAAGTTTTGGGATTGAAATTCAAGAAGTTAATTACCTAATCTTAAAGCCACTTTTGTTAATTTGACGAATGACCAAACATAAAATTAAGGTTAATAGAGAAAAGGCATAGTCTTAACCATTGCTTTGTCATAAAATTGTGAACATACTCTAAATCAGCCGTAAAAAGTGTTAATTCCTCAATTATTTCATTGAAAACCTAATCCTTAGCTAATTTCGACATTTTTGTAATTTTTAAAACAATTTAAAAGTCATTTTTCATTTTTTGAAGTAATTAAGTTAAATTAGCATCTTTTGACTTTTTAATCAATAATTTTGAATTTTCTAGATAATTATAAGTTAATTAACATAATAATTATAGAATTTTCCTATATAATATACACTTGGGGTTTTAAAAATACTCTATTATATTATTTGTTCGATAGGTGCATTTGCCTACCCGCTGGTTAAATTCAAAGTAAAAATTGTTAAAAAACTAAAGTTACTTAACCAATAACTACATGCCACTGTGTTTCCTATACACCACTAGTTATGGCACGAGTGAAGTCAGTAGGTAAGCATTCCTATTGAATGGTGTCATTTTACCTAGTTTAAAGTGCTATCTTTTGTCTAGAAAATCTAAATTAAGAAGAGTATTGTGAATGATGAAAGCATAAAAAGCCCTTAGACTTGCTTTAGGTTTCCAAAACCTCAATAATCGACCTAAAAGAGCTATGAAAAGATAAATTAAAAGAAAAAAGAAAGGCGTTGCATGATGGAGATATGATAACCAGAAAATTCCAACTTGGCTTAGTTAGGCTTTTGTTTTGTTCAGGTTTAAGTTTCTTTTGTTCTTTTTCTATAATGAGTTAGTGATCTAAAATTCATAAGAGATTTTGGATTGATTGGAGAGAAAGGAATTTAATGGGGATATATAGTTATTTTAGCTATATTTTCCTTTAGTCTTTCTTTAATTTTTTATATTGATTCCTTATTTTCATTAATGGATTTTTTAATTATATCTTAAATTTTATTGATAAATATGTGTACTTAAATTACTTAGCTAGGATGTGGTTAGTAGATTTGTTATAAATGATAGTTGAATGGTTTTATCTAGTTAAAGACATAATTTTTCTTTCTTAACTAAATCATCTAGGTTAGATCTGTTAGATGATTGACGGTGTTAGTCACCAAGCTAGCTGCTAACTTGCTTTATGCTAACACCACAAGTAAATTAATTGTGAACATGTAGTATAGTAGATATCGTCCAAAAATAATTGACTTTAATCAACTATTATCTCATACCACACTTTGTTTAAGAAACTAATTTGAAAAATAAAAATAATAGAAAATAAACTAAAGGCAAAAATATCAATGAACTAAAGATAAAATAGTAAACTGAATCTGAGAAAAGATCAAGATTAAAGACTAGGAATTGTTGTTATCCCTATTTGTTTCCTCTTGTTTGATTAATTCAATTAATGTTGGCCTAAGATTTCCTAATATTTTAGCTACCCTCTCTCAAGGTACAATAAAGTGTCACTAATTAAATAACCTAGAATCAACCTTGGGATCTCTCGATATGCAGAATCTTTCCCAGAAATTGAACTAGTCGCGGAGTAATCCTTTGCAATATATTAATCTATACAAATATTTTTCTAATAAATCAATAAAATTTTTATCTATAAGTCTATTAAATGTCAACTCTTGTTATCCATTCAACATAGATTACCAACCTCACTCTCTCGATTTATTACACAGTATAAACTAATTCAATAGATAGCATAAAATTATTAGCATTGAATAAACAAACAAAAGTATATAAACAACTGAAACGACAATCCCTAAAGATAAGTTTAGCTACTTATAATGTCATTATTACAATAAATATTCATACTCTTCGTCAACCAATAACACTACGAGAATTGAAGATGGAAGAAAATAAAATTATGTCATACTAATAAATAGTTATGCAGTTTATATTTGATCTTGCAAGGTAGAATATGATGATCACTCAATCACGTTCTCAAGTTCTTTGTATATTTATCACCTATTTCTTTCCAGTCTCACCCCCCTTTTCTGTCTGCCTCCTTTTTCTACCATTTAGGTTTTCTTTTTATTCCCCCTCTGTTTTCGAACTTCGGTTGTCGTCGTATATGAAAATAGAGGCCAAGTCTATGGCCTATGTATGTCATGAACGTGGCCACAGATGTGGCTTTCTAGCCACTATCTTCGACTGCCTATTCCTCTTCCGCTGCCTATTCCTACATAAGTTAAATGCAAACATATAAAAACATAGTAAAGAAATAATAAAAGATAATAACTAATCAACAAAACATAAGATAGGAAAATAACACTAATATCAAAAAAATGTAATTCTTAATTATCCTAAAAACAAAAAAATATTAACTAATCAAATGCAAAAGTAATACGTAAAACATAATTATAAAATTTCCCCACACTTAAATCTTTGCTTTTCCTCAAGAAAATCAAATATAAGCATTCAATTTTATCACTTCATTTTAACAAATACTAAAGCATGCAATCCCTTAAATTTAACTTATGATACATATCATGAGTAATTTTCATTAGTACACATAAGCAAAATTGACTTATGATACCATTGCTCAAAGATAAGTATAAATTCAAAATGAATATTTCTCACAGTTTTCACTAATCTCCCTCAAGTGTTTGTAAACCACACTATCATAGGCTTGCTTATACACAAATTCTCCTCCATGTTGATTACATGCTAAAATATATCAAAAGGAGATTGTTTTAGGTTGGAACGGGGCTAAGGTTAAGGTGGGTCAAAAAGGATTCAAAAGGGTTCATCACAAGCCTTCATAAAGTACTAAATGTATAAAGGATGACAAAAACAATCTTCTAAGATATAAAATTGAATGAATAAAAATAACTACTCCGGACTTATTTTTGCTGCTATATTTTTTGTTTTTTATTTTTTTAGTAATAAAGAGATAATGAATAAAATAGCAGCTAAATGCAATGTGATCTAGGAGTAAAAGTAGAAATAGCACTAAACTCATCTTAGAAAAGGGAAATGTAGCCAAAAATCTCAATATAATGCTTCAATTAATATTCTATTAAACTTGTGATTGGGTAAGTTAATGGGGTTTGAGTTTTTAAAATGGGATGATTTTAAGAAAAAAAAAAGTTGAAGGCTTAATAGGGGGTTTTGAAGGGATAATTAGATGGGTAAGTCATTTAAGCCAAGGGTTAAAAGAAAAATGACCTTAATCATCTCTATCTAGCATGAATTGAGTATATTTAAACTGATTCAAAGCAAGTTCTAAAGATAATATCCTAAGGAAGTATCACACATTCAAAAAAATGAAATGACTATAGAGTGGAGTCATAAAGGCTCAATTACCTCATTTCTCAGGTTTCAACCTTTGAACAAGCTTAAGCAACCAACTACTTTTATCACTCAGGTTCACTCTCTACTCAAGTAGCCTAATTCAAGTTTAAGTATGCATTTAATCTCATTCAAACTAGTATGATAGAACTTAACACAAATCAGAAGGTTTCAAGCGGGGTTTCATTACTTAAACAAAAGCAACAAAAATTAACAACCTGATATGCCTAAGACATGCATCATATCTAACAAAGTGCAAAAAATGACTAAAACAATCAAAATAAATAAATAAAGTGCAAATGTCACCTCACCACTCTTGGACAACACATTTTCCTTTATGAGAAAAGGTGAAGACAAGAAAAACATGTAGACAAATATTAAAACATAAACATAAAAAAACTAACACAATGCAACATGCAAAATGTAAAACAAATCTAAGAGATAAGAGATAAGAAAGCTTATGGAGATTCTGGTGGAGATGGTGGTGGAGTTGACACATTGAGGTTGTGAAGATTGAAATATTTCTTGAGCTTTCGATCATAAGAATGCTGTTGTATGAACACTTATTAGATATGTGATTCGATGGTGCCTACTCAACCCTCCAGTCGTTGATTAATTTCAAGCAACAATTGGATATTAACGTTCATGGTTTTGAGTGTTTTTTTTCACCTATCATTGTAGGTAAATGGAGCTAAAGGGCTAGCGGCATTGTTTAGTGTGGTGTGAGAGGTTATTGGCTGAGCTTCTCCTATTAGGAATAGTGGTTCTAGAAAGAGGATCTCGAAGTGCTATAGAATGGGACTCTAAGATCTCTAATCTCCGCAAGTGTTCAACATCAAACCAAATAGGTGTCTTGTTTTTATATGCTTCTAGATTAACATGATAATGATAGGCAAGTGCAGTAATAATAAAACTCATACCAATATAACTACTTGGTTTTGTTATAACATTCACAATAAACCTAAACATTCCATGTGGAGTATTGATTTTTTTCTTATGGTCCATACACCAAAGATAAAAAAAAGTTTTTATAGAGAACATTTATTGCTTTCTAACTTGTTAAATATTATTAAACAAATAAACTTATGCAACAATAATTTCTCGTGACTTCTAATTAACGAATTTGGTACATTTTTTGAGTTAAATATTTGCTCACATATAAGAATCTGCCAATATGCATTGATGTCAAAATCATTATGCCAATCAAATATTTTAGTGATCGAAAAATTGAAAATTTGATGCTTAACAGCATAGTCTAATTTATATGGTTGACCAAGTAATCTAAAGCAGAACGCATTAAATTTTGCTTCATCATATTGTAAGGTCGAAAAAAATTCCAGAATTAATTTTGGATAAACAACAAAATCACTACGAATGAATCATTCCTAATCTATATTCTTAGCCAAACATTCTATTCTTTCAGTTAATTTCAAACAATCTAGTAACTCAAAGTGAAAAAATCTATAGATAACAATTCTTTATAGTTTCAAATTTGAAAATGCTTACCTTCATTCGGATGAAAAATAAAAAATGGAGCATTATACTACATAGCCATATCGAGCAGTTCTCGATCAGAAGCAATTTCTTGAAGCCTTTTGATCAAGACCTTACCTAAACACTTTATTTTTGAAGCCATTGTTAAAAAAGAACAGCATAAAAGGAAAACTAGGACAAGATAGGAAAGAAAAGAAAGGGGAGTAATAATAATAATAATAATAAATGAAGGAGAAAAATAAAAAAAAACAAGTCAAAAAAACCTAGAAAGATGCCGAAAAAGCACAAGAAAAAGAAAGAAATAACTAGTAACTTGCGAGATCTATAGAAGTTTGAAGTGGGTTTTTAATTTGAGAGAGGGAGATCTAAAGAAGTTTGACATGGGTTTTCAATTTTAGAGAAAGGGGAGAGTTATCGATGACGTTGAGAGAGTATTGAAACTGAAAAGTGTGAAAAAAAAAATTAAGGGAGGGGGTTTTAAAACCCCCATGTGGCTTGCTCTAGTAATGAAAGTGGCCTTTTTCTTTTTCTTTTAATTTTTTTAATGACAAACACAGCGCAGAGGCCATATTCATGCCACCTTAGTCTTTGGATTCCTTTGACTGTGATCGCCACAAAAGTCGTCTAAGGACTACGCATGTGGCAAAATAATATCTTAAAATTTTCTTTTTGCTCCGATGTTTCCCATTTTTTAGTTTTTTTCCTCAAATTAAAACTAAAAAAATCTACTAAACATGTTAAGACTAATTTAATGTCATCAGTTTACCATTCTGAAAATTTTATGGAGAAATTAGGGAAAGAAAAGAAAAAACTTCCCTTTTAAAAGGAATTGTGCCTCCAAAATAATTCTCGCATCTTTGACTATTAATTTTAAATGATTCCTCCTTCTCATTTTCTAGTTCTAATGCTCCATGATCGAGAACTTTAATGACTTTAAATGGATCACTTCATCTAGAATTCAACTTTCCCATAAATTATTAAAGTCTGGAACTGAAAAGTAGTATTAAGTTCCAAACTTGAAATTTCTTAACCCTTTCCTTATATAACTTCGAATTTTCATATGCTCAATCCTCAAATTCCTCCAATTCATCATGTTATAACAATATCCTTTCACTAGCTAATTTCCAATCCATATTCAACTTTTTTTATTGCCTAATAGGTCCTATGCTCCAAATCTAAAGATAAATGACACCCTTTATCATAAACAAGTCGATAAGGAGTTGTACCTAGAGGGGTTTTGAAAGCGGATCGATACATCTGTAATGCATCATTCAACTTAAGCGACCAATCTTTTTCTGAATTGTTTCAGACCTTTTCTAAAATCATCTTCAAGTCCCTATTTACCACTTCAACTTGACCACTTGTTTGAGGATGATAGGGGTTAGCTACCCTATGGTGAATGCCATATTGTTTCAAAAGTGTGTCGAGAGGTCAACTGTAGAAATGAGGTCCTCCATCACTTATAATTGCTCTATATACTCCAAACCAATTGAATCTTCTTGATAAACTTTTGGACTACTTTCTGTCATTCTTTGGAGTATTTATAGCCTCGATGCACTTGAAAACAAAATCAAACCTATCAAAGATACAAGAATTACCTAGTGAGGATGGAAAAGGTTCCATGAAGTCTAACCCCTAAACATAAAAAACTTCAACCTCTAGTTTCTTGGTGAGCGACATCTCATCTCTTTTAGATATATTCCCTACTCTTTGACATTTATCACAATGCAATACAAACTTTCTACCATCCTTGAACAAACTAAACCAGTAAAAATTACATTTGAGGGCTCGAGCCATAGTCTTGTTTACTCTATAATACCCTACTTAAGATGAACTATAACAGTGGGTTAACACCTTTATTGTCTAGTCTTTAGAGACACACCTGTAAATTAACCTATTACCACGGATTTTATATAATATAGGCTGATCCCATATATATCGAGTAGACTAAAATATGAATTGTTTCTTTTGTTGGTAAGATAAATATGAGGGAAGGATACCACCTGATAGATAACCGGCAATGTCCACAAACCATAGGTGGAAGGGATTGTTTACCATTATTAAAATGTCGTTCATAAAAGTCTCCTTTATTTTCTCTTCTTCTTATTTCTTACCTCTTCCGAGGCTTGACAACTGATCAGATATTAAATATTTTGCTCCTTTCTTATGTTTGATCTCAAGATCAAACTTTTGGAGTAGTAGCACCCATAAGATTAGTCATTGCTTGGCCTTCTTCTTGGAAAGAAGATATCAAAGTGTTGCATGATCTGTAAAGGTAATAACCTTTAATCCTAACAGATAAGAATAAAACTTGTCTTAAGCAAATACCACTGTAAGTAATTCCTTTTTTAATGTGGTGTAGTTCAATTGAGCCCCTGCTAAGGTCTTGATTGCGTAGTGGATGGCATATAGGATCTTTCCCTTCCTTTTAGCAAGCACACATACAAACTGTATTATCACTCGCGTCACATATAATCTCGAAGGGTAATGACCAATCTGGGAAATCTAATATAGGTGTCTAAGTGAGTGCCTTTTTTAACCTATGAAAAGAAATAAGACAAATATCATCAAAGTTGAAATTTGCATGCTTAATTAAAGGTTTAGCAATGTTCGAAAAATCCTTGACAAATCATTGATAAAACCTTGTGTGGTCGAGAAATGCTCGAATGTCCTTGATATTTGTTGGAGGTGGGAGCTTATTGATGACTTCAGTTTTTTCTTTGTCCACTTAAATCCCTTCAAGTGATATTTACGGCCCAAGACAACTCCTTGTTGCACCATGAAGTGGCATTTCTCCTAATTCAACACCGAATGAGATTCATCACACCTTTGGAGAACTCTGTCCAAATTTAACAAACAATGATAAAAATAATCCTCAAAAATAGAAAAATCATCCATAAATACCTCCATAATATCCTCGATCATGTTCGCAAAGATTGCCATCCTACGCCTCTGAAAAGTGATAGGTGCAGTACAAAGACCAAATGGCATCCTTCTGTATGCAAGAGTCCCATAAGGGCAAGCGAAAGTGGTTTTTTCTTGGTCTTCTAGGTAAATGAAAACTTGGTTATAACCTAAGTACCTATCTAAAAAACAATAGAAAGCATGTCCCGTTACGCGCTCAACCATTTGATCCATAAAAGTTAGAGGATTTGTGGCCAAATTCAGCTTCCTGTAATCTATGTATAGTATCCAACCGGTGATAGTATTAGTTGAAAAATTTTCTCCTTGATCATTTTCTATCACCTTCATGCCTCCCTTCTTCTGTACACATTGAATTAAATTCACCCACTTATTATTTGAAATAGGATAAATGATCCCTACATCTAAAACCACATACGAGTTCAGTTTTGGATGATTGAGTTCAGTATCCTTTGTCTTTCTCTCAGCTTTTTAAGTCCATATTTAAGGTTAATTCTATGTATGACTACATTTGGGCTAATACCTCGAATGACAAAAATTTGTCAGCCCACATCCCCAATTCATTTTTATGGTCTCTACCACTTTCTCCTCTTTCTCTAAATCTAATTGATTAGATATGATGATAGGTAAAGTGTGGTCCTTACCTATAAAGGTGTATCTAAGATGGGAAGGTAAGGGTTTCAATTTTAGTGTAGGGGGACTCACAATGGAAGGTAGTATAGATGCATCTGACCTCTTTAGATTTTCTTTCTCTACCTCCTCACACAACTCTT
>JAOXYD010259009.1:0-15902 GCA_028565735.1 Pinacopodium congolense
TTTGTTCTTCCTTTAGCTTCATCTTAGCCCTTCAAACTTCAAGCTTTACATATGGAATCATCTTGAAATAACCTATCATTGAATTTCACCATGCAAACTCAAATCATTAGTAATAATGATGTTTTGTTATCATCAAAACTAAGATTGGAACCTTCCTTGGTTCAAAAATATGTTTTTTTTTTGTATAAAACCATTTAAAAATGTACTTTTAATATCCATTTGAAAAATATTGAAACCCATGTATAATGCAAATGCAACTAAAAGCTTAATTACTTCTAGCCTAGCTACGAGGGCACACATTTCATCATAATCTATATATTCTTCTTAATGATAACCTTTAGCAACTAACCGAGCCTTATTTCTTACGATGTTACCTTGTTTATCTAGCTTATTCCTAAAACTCGTTTTGTGCCTATAATTGGGTGATCTTTTGTCCTAGGTACTAAAATCTAAACTTTATTTTTTTTCAAGTTGGTTTAACTCTTCATTCATAGCCAAAATCCAATGTGTAGCAGTTAAGGTTTCTTATAAATTCGTAGATTCAATTTTTGAAATAAATGCAAAATGAGACAAATTTCTACAGTGAGATCTAGTTACCCCCCCCTCCTCAATTAAACATCACCTAATATTTAGTTTAATGGATGAACCTTCTTGCATTTCTAATCCTTTGGTAACTCATCATCCTTCTTTTTCTTGCTTTCTTTGACAATTGACCCTTATGGAATAGTTTTTCCATCTTCATTTTCCTATTTAATGGCAAAATTTTTCATTTCTTTGGACAAACCTACATCAACATCTTCATGATCTCTCTTGATTTCAAAAGGTTTGTCCCATCAGTGGATTCTTTAATGACATTGCTTCTTTTATTAAACACTTTATAAGCTCTATTAGTCAAAGAATAACCTACAAAAAAACTTTCATTGACTTTATAATCAAATTTTCTTTAGTTATCCTTTATGTTTAAGATATAGAATTTGTATCTAAAAATATTAAAATAAACAATTTTAGGTTTCTTACCATTCCAAAATTCATAAGGGGTCTTATCTATTTTAGGCCTAATATATACCATATTTACTATATGACATGCGCACGTAACCTCTTCGACTTAAAAATATTTAAGTAATTCATATTCATATAATATGATTCTAGCCATTTATTTTTAAATTCTATTTTTTCTTTTTACTACACCATTTTATTAGGGAGTCCTAGGGACTAAAAAATTGTGAGAAATTTCATGATCAATATAAATGCTTTCAAACAAATATTTTTCAAATTCCTTCACTTCTAATATATGCAATACACAAACATTTTTCATTTTGAATTTTATTAACAAAGTTAATGAAATATATAAACCATTAGTCTTTACTACTTAAAAACAAGACCCACGTAAATATACTGAAATCATCTACAATCATAAATGCATAGGATTTACCACCTAAGCGAGCAACCTTAGTAGGTCTAAACAAGTAAATCCGAAGAATTTCTATGGGACTAGAAGTAGTTATCGATAAATTGCTTACTTGTTTTCACAATTTTCATGCACCACAAATCTTATTTTTCTCAAATCTCATGCTTGGGATCCCATTAACAAGTTGTTTGGAGTCAAGGTTTGACAATAATTCCATGCTTACATGCTCAAGCCTTTTATGCCAAATCCATGCACTTTCACTCATGGAAACTAAACACTCTATAACAACGTTAGAAACATCGTCTAAATTAATAATGTAAATACTTCCTCCTGTTTTTCCTAGAAATGCAACACTATTGAAAATTATTCTAGAAAATAAACATGCATATCCTTCAAATTTTACTTTATAATCTTTATCACAAAATTGGCTAACACTTAATAGATTATAGTTTAAAGCATCATCTAAAAGAACTTTATCAATCAAAATGTAGTCTACATTACCACCTTTTCCAATTCCAATTATCTTACCTTTTACATTGTCTTTGAATGTAATGAATCCACCATCTTTTCTTTTAAATAAGATGAACTAGGTTGCCTCTTGGTTACCTATAAAACAAGAAAATCATTATAATTTGGGAACACATCCCAACTTGGGTCCTTGGGACTTAGATACATTCCTATACTATCCATGTGATGTAACATTACACTTACTTGGTCTGTCATAACAAAATTATTCCACATGTACATGATAACTATAATATGTGAAAATAAAGGTTTATGAGTCCTACGTGCATATCTAAAGACCTAGGTCTTCGTTCATTGAAACTTTTCATGTGATAGTTTTGCCTTAGTTAATAATATGATCTTTTATCATTATATCTATGTTATATGTTGGAACTATACATGTATACATAATGCCTCTTTCTAAACTGCTTCCTAGTTATGAATAAATTTTAATTATATGGCCTAGGCATATTTTCTTCTTTTAAGTTCTTCTTTTTTACAAAGATTGTCTTACTATTTGACGCTACATCATCACTAGTATGTCGTATATGATTATCATTTTCCATCTTTTAAAATCCTAACATTGTTTTTAATTTGCCATCTTAATTGATTCTATCTCTTTTCTTAGTGATGCATTATCATTTTCCAATGTTTTCCTATCACCTTCATCTCCAATCTTTGATTATAATTCATGTCTAAGCTTCTCACTCTCTATTTTTCATTTATCTAATAATTTCAAAGCTTCTTTACACTTGGTGGAAATTTCATATTTTTTTAATCAATATTTCTAGGTAATCCACTAATTCATTATATGTGAAATCTACATCCCATTCATCATCACTATTAGAAGTGGAAGAAGATGGTACCTCATTATGTGCCATGAAACACAGGTTTTTCCACTTCATCTTGTCCTTCAAATTCTCTTAAATCATCCCATGTGGATTTCAGTGCCTTCTTCTTCTTTCATTCCTTCTTTTCCTTTTTTGTCCACTTCTTTGAGGAGGGAGCATTATGACCTTACATGACCTACTTCCTCACACTCAAAACATGTAACATTTAGGTCCTTAAATTCTTAAATTGTTGTCACTTTGGCCTCCCATGTCTTTGGTAATGACACTTAATCTTTTTAACGTTACTATAGGTCTTACCTAGACCCCTTCAGGGCATTGATAATATCAATAAAGGTTGCACACATGTAAACTATGTTTTCATTATAAAACATGTAAAAAAGTTGATATTGGTGAGTTAACATACTAACACTGCTTTCCTTAACTTGATATGTCCCTTCTTGAGTCACTTGTAAAATATGCCATATTTTATAAGTGGTTTCATATGTAAATACTTTATTAAATTTATTTCTACTTAAGGCATAATATATATATATAGCCTTATTGTTTAGGGACACTAATGTTTCATCACTACTATCACGGTCATCCTTAATTTTTGGTATCTTGTAATTTCTTATAATTTTTATGGGAATATAGGATTCTTATGAGACTACTATCCATAATTTTACACTATTAGTCATAACGAAACATCTCTTCCTAGTCTTCTAATATAAATAGTCATTTCTATCAAAGTACAGGATCTTACTTATGTTTTGACCTTTTACATTGTTAAAAGGGGCAAAGTTATTTTTGTGTGTCATTTTATGATTTTTACTCACTAATTCACTAGAAATAAGCTAATTTGAGATCTAATATCACTTGTTGTACTAAATAGCACTAAAGAGTGGCGGCTGAATTAGGTTCTTTAAAATTTATAAGTTAATGGTACCTAATTTGATGAACCCTTTAAGAAAATTTATAGCAATTTAATAAACAATATAAAACAATATAAAACTTTAAAATAAAAGAGTAATATGAAGATGCAAATTAAATTTATAGTGGTCTAGTGTCGACCTATACACCTACATCTACTCTTCAATACCTTGTTTGATGTTTCACTATCTGAAAGATCAAATATACAACTTCTAGTTCCTTTTTCAAAGTTTTAAGATAACCTTCAAAATTTATCAATTCTCTAGCTCATAATCCCTCACAAATACACTTGAAAAATGTTTGACTTGACTTATAGAGCGTTTAAGAAGGGATCATAAATCACTTGAAAGATATATACATAATCAAGGTCACAAAATTCACAAAACTCACATAAATCTCAATCACAATTCATAAAAACACACTCAAAATGTTTTAATTTACACATAGATGTATTTCTTAACTCTTGGATTCATTACACAATCTCCAATGCACCAATTGATAATGAAAATTAGGATTACTAATCATTTATGACTATTGTGCAAATATAAAAATCATTTATTTCATTTTCGCATTGGTTTTTACCATTTGAGTCTCAATTCTTGCATAGATTAGTTAACCAACCCTTCATCATTCTACAATGACTAATTGATCAATATATATTGCTAATTAACTAGTCTTATGAAAAAATAGCATACTGGTAAACCAAATGAAACCTATGGCTGACCGATGGTGATTGACTAGTCCCTATATAGACTAGTTTTTCATGTTTTATAACAAACTAAAATTCTTTCAAATCAATCCAAATAAATTCCCAACACATCAAAACCATACACATGTCAAAAATTTCCCAAGGGCATTTTTACTCATTAAGAAAATTATTTTAAAACATTACCCCCATACATTTTCTCTTGATTATGCAACCTATATGCATAAACTAAAATGCAATTATGCATGAAATGAGCCCTTTAAATACAATGCTAAGATCAAATGAAACTTACATTAAAAAATTTCAATATTAAACCTGTACGAACTCTAATTTGATCTTCAAACTTAAGTACTTCTCTCTCAACTAACAAATACTCCATTTAAGCTCTAAGACTCCAAAACTTATCTTTTTAACACTTTGTTAGCATATCTATCTTTTCAAACCTTAAATAATTTAGATGTTCATGTAGATGCAATATTATGAAACTATGACCGAGGCCCATGCTATTCATTTAAGTTGTTACCCTTGACAAAAGCAGTTTTAGCATTAGTTGTTACACTCCCTTGAGTGAACCCTAATTCATGCCTATCATTTGGAGACATCTAGGCTCCAAACATGCTTTCTAGTTTCTCCTTAATCTTTTTAAATTTTCCAATGATTCCTTAAATATATTTATCTCTTTTTTTAAAGATTCATTTTCATCCTTGATTTTCCTCCTATCATCAATATCATCAATATCATCAACCTTCACAGTCCTAGATTCTAACATGTCATGCATTTCTTTCTTCAACTTATCGTTTTCTTAAATGCAATAAAGCACAAGTTGAATTTATTATCTACATCATCATCATCATCATCATAAAAGTGAGAGCTAGAGCACATATAATCTTCTAAGGCCATAAAGCATAAGTTGGAAACTTAATCATCTAAATGTTCATTTTTAAACTATCCCATGTAATGGGCTTCAATGATTTCTTCTTCTTCCTCTCCTTATTATATATTTTTCCTCTCTTTTTATTCTTCTCATTTTCCTTATGAAGTGGACATTGATTTCTCGTATATCCAGGTTTCCCACATTTAAGGGACACAATGTAAAAAGAGTTTCTTCTAAACTCATTCTTACCTTAATTTTTTCACTTTGAGAAGCTTTTATTCTCAAAAAACGTCTTAATTTTCCTTCTTAGGAGAGCAATGTAATCATCTTCACTATCACATAAAGATATCTCCTTATCACTTTGAACTTCTCTTAAATCTTTGAAAATAAAATTCTTCTTCTTTGTTTCAACTTCCTCTTCCTTGATCTCTTTAAGGTTCATTTCATATGTGAGGAGCGACCCAATTTTCTCTTCCAAAGGCAAGGTACTGAGATCTTTAGCTTCTTGAATGGCAGTCACCTTTGAATCTCATATCTTAAACCCTTCAATGCATTAATAATATCAATAAACCTTGTATACATGCATGAAATTCTTTCATCATGATTCATATGAAATAACTCATATTGGTGTGTGAGCATTGGCATCCTATTCTCCTTAACATGATTTATGCCCTCATGTTTGACTTCAAGTGTGAGTTATATCTCATGTGTTTTTTTACATATTAACACCTTATTCAATTCATTTCTACCAATTGGATAAAACTAAATATGGACAACACTATTGTTTAAAGATATTATCCTTATATCCTTACTACTTCACCCTTCTTTTACCTTGGGCACTATTAATCACCTATTACTTTTATAAGAATTTAAGACCCATTGCCAACTATATCCTACAATTCTATGTTTTTAGTCATAAGAAAATTTTCATTATAATTTTTCAATAAATAATCATTCCTACTAAAAAACTGATGCTCTATTAATGTTGTTTCCCTCTAGACTAATTGATGCTATCAAATATGCCATATTTGAATCTTTACTAAGAATTTTTGTTAGAGAATTCCATGCTTAATGTAAGACTAGCTCTAATACTAATTATAAGTCCTTATGTCACCCAAGGGGGTATGAATTAGGCATTTTAAAAATTTCCTAATTTGTCAACCTAAACTGATTTTCCTATATGCAATCTTTAAACCACAATTTAGCCTATATGTTAAGCAAATCCTTATGCCAAATGATCACAAAGTAAATATAAAGAAAATACATAGCAAAGGGAAATTACAAGATAGTGAGGAGTAGAAAAAAGTGATTTTTACAGTGGCTCAACAATAATCTCAATTTCCTACATCTTCTCTCCAACAATTTTGTTTGATATTTCACTATGAATAAAAAAAACAAGTTACAAATCTTCTTTAGGTGAAGAGCAACCCTTTACAAACCAATTTTTGTTTAATGAAGGTGAAGATTAACCTTGTAAATAGGAACCTTTGAATTATCCCAACCTAAACAAAAAAAAGCCCCTTTTCAAACTCAATTTAGATCTTAAGGTTGTTTTACTTCATAATTCAACTACCAAAAAGGCTTGAATCCTTTTCAAGATGAAATATATGAATAAAAACCTTCTTAAAAGCCTAATAAATAATCCATAACTCAAATATTGTTGGACTAAGAACAAAAAAATCAAGTTCTTGTTTAAAAGACCCAAGAATTAAAGAAGGAAGCTCAAAAACTAGTTTTAATCACTTTGGATACTCAAAAACACAATAAAACTTCAGAAAACTAGTTAAGCTACTGTTAATCCTCTTATTTATAGAGTTTAGAAACTTAAAATGCTTTTACACTAGTTTAATAGCCATTAGAAACAAAATCCAAGTAGTTTCCCGAAATTGGAACCAGTGATTATCTGTTCTATCACACATCTGATAGTCCAGTTTTCGTGGGGTGGTCGACCAACCATTGGTCTAACATTCCATTCATTTGATCTACCACTATGCCTATTTTTAAGGCATTGTTTGACCAACTTTAAGCATTGGTTGACCAAATAACTAAAAAACATCTAGTAGACATGACTTCAAATACTAGTCGACCAACCATTTAGAAATTTGTTTTCCAACTTTGGTAATTTGCATAACTCATGAATTAACAACTCAAAAACCATTTATTTCACTTATAAAAAAATTTAAACAAGTTTTAAAACCTTCTCCCAAACGATTTTGGACACTACGAACTTTCTATTTAGCTCAAAAACAAATTATATCTTGGTTTATGACAAATTGAGAACAATTTAAAGTTTTTCAAAACTTTCAATTTTTCCAACATCTCCAAAACATTCAAAATCATTTTTTTACTTCAAAAACAATTTACCCAAGTTTCAAATCATTTCATAAATGATTATAAATAGAAATACATGTCAATTAAACCCTCAAAACAAAATATTTCTTAGTTCATGACAATTTTTAACTCATTTTGAAAACTTTCAATTCATATTCACTCTAAAACCATTCTTAAATTTCAAAACCATTTCTTTTAATTCGAAAAAATTTACACAAGTTTTAAATCCATTTTTAACATTGTTTGAAATGCAAAGATGTTTCAATTGATTCAACACAAAATTTTCCTTGGTTAGTGAAAAATTCATGCACTTTTAAAAGCATATGCAATACAAATGCAATTTAAGCCCATATGGATATCAACTCTTTAAGTAAAGTGTACAACTAAATTTAAACTACCTAAAAAAAGATCTTGAATCTCCCATATTCCTTGATATTGATTTGTGCTCATTTTTTGTCTTCAAATCAAACATCCCACTTTAAGTTCAATGCCAAATGTATCTATCTTTCTGACCTTACATCGTAAATTAAATAATTATTAATAATTATATTTTGTTAATATCAAAACTAAGATAGAATCTTCCTTAGTTCAACATAGTGAATCTAAATTGAGTCCAAATCGTCCTACTAGGATTTATTGCAACTATTAAGTTAATAAGTATGTAATGACTTAGAGAATTATAATTAATTAATTAACTAAATTAAACTACTAAATTAAAATAAATTATTCAATTTATGTAAAATAATTCAAGATGTGATTAAGGCTAACCAATAGCTAATGTATGACTAAGGCTTTAAATTTCAATGAATTAATTGAGTTAAGATGCGTTTGTACGGCTTAATTTAAGGTATCTTTCGAGTTCAATACATAGTTATAATTAAGACAATGTCTTATCTCCATTTTTCTTATTTCATTGTTTGGTCATCCAATTGATAGGCTTAAAATTTAGGAAGTTCAAACTGAAAATTCTCTTCTAGACTGAAGACCCTCACAATTAATCAATTTTTGGTCTTTCACTGAATTCAACTATGTTGCTTACCAATTTTTTAATAATTAAGGTAGATTTAACTAATCCCTAATTACTCAAGAGTCTATTCTAGATAGTTAGTACAAAATAGATTATTAAAAACTCATGTAAGCAAATATTAACATACAAATCAAAGATTATAACTCAATTAAATCATTTACTAACCTATCCTTAGCTATTAAATGAATTAGCTACTCATAGAAATTAATAAGCATAAATTTTATCCATAAATACGTATTTATTGATCAAAATATAAAGAGTTAAAGATATAATCAAAATCAAAGGTTAAAAATATGCTAAAAATAATATCCAAATTGTAATCTAATATCTAATTTCTTAATCCAATATTTAAACTTAAACAACAATCTTGAACACCCATTACATAAAATTGAAAGAAACTGCAAAGAAAATGTAAAACTCAAGAAAAATTGATGCTTAAAACTTATCTAAAAATCTTCAAAAGCTTCTGTAAAACTCTTTACAAGATGTTTAAATATGTCTTAACTAGGTTTTGGATGGTTAGGGATGATAGATCCAATTTACCCTTAAAATCCACTCTATAACACTCTTCTAAAGACTATAATGGTCCTTAAAATCACTAAACAATGAAGCCATTTACATCTTCTATTATTTCTTCAATTTGTAAAATAATCTTCAACAGTAGTTGCTCGCTCCTTGATAGCATCGTTAAAGGGTTGCATTTTCTTCTAAGTTAACTATAAAGATAATGCATATAAGACATCAACAGTGCCATTAAAGATTCATGTTGATCTTCTAGAAAAACATCCACAGTTTGTATTTTTCACATAAAACTCAACTTGTTTAGCATGAACCTTCATTTTCATCAAATATATACATAAATTGGAAATTTATTATCAAGGTGAGGATAAAAACAAAAAAAATGATATCCAAAAATCCTATAGAATGCACCCCTATCACATTCCATTACTTAGACTATCATGGCTAAAACTCAACAAAGATCTTATGTACCTAGAAAGCCTATAACTCCCTCACAACACTCTAGGATTCCTGCTAGAGGTAGGAACCTCTAAAGACCAATTAGAACTAAAGCTTCCATTCCACCTCAACCCAATAATGAAGATATAGCCATGGTACACGTCACTTAAATGAAAACCTTTTCATTTCCCTTATTTTTCTAGAATAGTTCAAAATTTATGATCTTGTTCAGTATTTTATTATTCAGGATTAGGAAACCTGACTTACCAAATCCTATTGAATGAGCTTTACTAATGTCAATTTATTGTATTACAATCTTAAAGAACACACAATTAAGGATGTCTGTCACATCTTTTTAAATTTTAAGATATAAATATTACTCTCACTAGTAACCTTATTAATGAAATCCTAGGTACACTGATACCCATAAGTTACTACTTTTATGATTGTCGTACAAAGTATAATGTCCGTCCTCATCATATACTAGGTAGAGTCAAAACAATCTTTGAGTTAGTTCTTAGGGAAGAAATCACCTAAAAGCCCAAAGGTGTTCATGAGCTTAAATTCACTCCTCTTTTCCACCATTTCTTTATTAAATACAACTTTCTTTCTTCTAGTGGCCATTTTACCTTCCTAAGACATGATGGCCTTTGGTTTCTCTCCACTTTGAGATGGGTAAGAATATTTATCTTAGCTATTTTATTTTACATAACATGATTCACTTTATTAAAGAAAAGTAAAAGAATTAATATATTCCTTATGTTCTCATCCTTGGCCTTATCCTTCCAACATTTCAATGTCCCACCCATTGAAGACAAGTTTCACTTCCTTTTTTCTTTAATATTACCACTCATAATTACATAGGTTATTAGACAATTGTTGCTCAAATGACAAGACCTCATCAATAACAATAACAACCTATTCCTTAACCTAGCCATCATTACCTTAGCACTAGTGATGATGCATCTTTTCTAAGCCATATTGCTAACTTGCTCATAGGCGATGAGGCTAGAACTTCCCAATCACATCTGAGTACTAACTTAACATCTACCGCAGTTGCTCTTAAGTCTTAGATCATCTACCTTCACGGTGAGCTTGAAACATTTAGACATCTTATGCATTGCTCTACTCTTGTCTTCCTCTTCTAGTGAGTTGATTTTTGTAATGATTCCAAAATAGGAGTGAAAGTTAGTGATACTAAATATTTCCATATCAAGAAAATGGTAATCATTTTAGATGTTTTTATATAAGAGTAGTCATTTTGTTGTTTCTTTATGTATATTAGATATTTTTATGAAAATTACTTTATCTCATTATTATATGTTCCATTTTATGATATTATTTTGTCTTGATTTTATAATGTATGGTTTAAATCCATACAACTTTATAATTCATGAATTAAGAGGGAGGAATCAATCTTTCATATTGCCTTAATGTTTAATAAATTGTCATTATCAAAAAATGAAAGGTTGATGAATGATAAGATTGAATTTTATTAAATTTTCATATGCTTTTTACTGTCATTTCAATCTTATTTTATTGTTTGAATATTCAATTTGTGTTATATTGAGTTTAATGACAGGTTTTTTGTCATAGGAAAAATTTTGGGTCAAAGCATGAAAAATTTAAAGCAATTTGAAGAAAATTCAAAAATTATATCCATTTGAAAAAAAAAAGGAAAAAATCAGTTGCAAAGCAAGCTACCAAAACGCAGCTTGCTATACGTTTGAACTCGCCATTTTTCCATTAGACAAAACGACGTGCAGCATGAAAAGGAGAGGCTACAAGCACATTTGAAAAACATAAGGAGGGGAGGATTTTTGCTAAATTATTACACAGAACCCTAGGTAGAAAAGAAAGGGATGAGTGGCGAGTTTTGGGCGTGAGAGACTATTGTCCAGGAGAAACTGTTGGCTCAGGGACAAGTGGCGAGTTGCTTAGAGCGGTAGCTACGTCGGCTGGAGCTTTGGCTTTGGGTTGCTACACCAGGAGACAAAGCAACACAGGAGAGAGGCGAGAGACAAGTCAGCTGCAAAACACTTTAGGAGTTTAATTTCAATTAACTCCTGTTCATGTTTTTGCTTTTGCTTTATAAATTCAGATGTAGTTTTCGTGTTAGCTTTCCTTTTGTTTTGATTCCTTGTCCGAATCTTTGCTTGCCTCTTGCCCAAATTGTCTTTGTTCTTTTTTATTTTTATTTTTCATTTGCTTTGTTCTTTTGTGATGGCCGAATATTATTTTATTTCTAAGTTTATTGCTTTAGTCCTTCTTATATTATAACCTTTGTTTGCTTATGTTATTAATTTTGTCTTTAGCATATTTGAATTAAATTTATTTTCATGTTTTTATTTTAGTTATGTTTTATGTCTTGATTATTTATTAGGTTTTAATTGATTTATTTTCAGTTTTTATTTAATTTATAGTTATTAGAATTTTTGTTAGAAACTTAGTTTAAGTTTTGATTAATTAAGTTTTAATTTAATTAAATAATATCTTAAGTAATGTGTCTTGGCATTAATTTAAAGTCAATTTTTGTTTTTCCTTTATTGCTTTTAATTTTTTTCAATTTTTTTTCTTTTAATTAAATATGTTTAGCGTTTGTTTAATTTTTTTTCTTAATTTAATTATGTTCAGCTAGTTTAGTTTTGGGTTGTAGTATATTAATGCGATTTTGGCTTAATAATTGTGAGAAATGATTATGAATTGATTAAGCATTGTGATTTAGGTAAAGATTGAATTGGAATTCCACACAAAGTACATGAATTAAAGGTTGATTCTTAGGATTGGCCATCTTAGGTTTAATTTCTAATTTTATTGTTAGGAATGAACTAGTGATACGCAATAGTCCTAGTGATTTCCATAGGTAAACAATAGGTTAATTGAACTTGTCAATGAAATTAATCAACTTAGCCTAGAATTCTAATTCTCCAAGTTAATATGAGCTTGTGAGATTGTGCCTTAGGCTAGTCATTCTTATATTATTAATGCTATCGCATTATTAAATATAGAGAGCTTATTCTAGGTTGCCTCGTGATTAGGGATATGTTTTCTATCATATAGGACCTAAAATTAAAAAATGGAGGAACTGAGGGTTTGAGAGCCTCTTTGAACCTATAGGCTAGCATCTTACACCAATCGCAAGTTATATATTTTGAGGATTGATTATAAGTCTATAATTCCTGATATATCTTCCACCCAACTTTCATATTTCTTTTTTGTTCCTTCTTTGTTTGTTACTATTTCGTCAATTATCTGTAGTATTTAGTTTTGATGTCTTTACTTTTAAGGGATTTGTTTTCTTTTTGGTAACATTAGAGATAGAAATTCACTCTAACTCTAGGTAGGATCGACCCTGACTTGCCCTACCTACTTAGTTAGGTAAGTTACGAAATTTTATTATTTGGCAACTTACAACGAGTTCATCACCAAGTAACTAAGTCTGCATTGGTGTATGTTTTGTTATTGAGATCATTAGTCAAGTTTTAGTTAAAGATCTTGTTAGGGGAAATTAAGTGGTAAAAAAGGAAGAATGGAGATTCTAGCATTGATAAAAGCCAAAACTAAGTCAAAACAAGAGTGAAAATTAATTTAATAATAAACATTTATAGGAGGATGTGAGGTAAACCCAATCTATTTTGCTAATAATTCTTTATTTAAAGGTTTAATCATTATTAATGGTTGAGAAAATGGTAACATTAACCTCAAGATATTTATAAAATCCATCCAAAATCTATTCCAAACTCTTAAAATGAGACTAGATAGTTTAGAGACATCTAATAGGTCAATTTTTTTTAAAAATCAACCACATAAGTAGAGGAAGGAGGAAGAGAAAGTAGCTGATTTTGGAGAGCTTGACTTTATGAGAGGAAGAGGGGTTATCCAAAGGTGTGATAATAATTTGAGTAGTACTATGATGTAGATTCCATCTTTCAAGGCTAGAATGGTCTGTATTTATACTTGGAAAAGAAAATTAGAACATATGTTTGGTTATCAAAACTACCTTGGTGAGAAAAAGGTGAACTTGGAAGAGATTAAATTCATAGAGGAAAGGATGAACTAAAAAATTTTTGGTCAGAGGAAAGGATAGAGATGTTGAGGTGCATAAGTTGGTTTGAGGAGGAAATAACTTGACTGGATAATAGACTTGGGTCCCAGATAGAAAAGATCAAGGCATAGTAGACATGTTTATATTTATGGACAAAGAAGTTCTTTCTAAAGAGATTATTGGCAATGGTTTGGAGTCTAATATTAATTGTAATATGATTTAAAAGGAGACACAGGAAATTAGGAGAGTTAGCTCTTAGGAAATGTTTCAATCCTTGATTTTATTGGGGAATTTTAGGGCCCTATTGTTCCAAATTAATAGAATTGTAGAAGGTCACCAAGAAAGTTGATGAGTTTCTTCTTAGCTTTTTCTCTCTTCTTTGCTCTTTGTTTCCCTCTTTACATAGCAATAAAGATTTCATACTCAGTATCAACTTATGAGTCATCCAATTCAAACAAAGTGAAGGATTAAGATTGAGAATTATCAGAATTCTCTAAAGGCTCTACTAGAGAATTTAAGGTAATCTCATCTTTACTAGGCTGAACATGCATTGCAATTGGAGCCACTTCCATGTTACTCGCTTCTCATCATGCTGACTTGCACACTGAAAGTTAGGGGAAGATGTCTCTAGTATACGTTCTTACTTACCTATATCTTTGCAATTAGGGGAAGCATTTGAGTTTCCTAGGTGGTTCTACACATTTCCTTTCAGAGCTCATGCTTTGGGACATCCTACTAAGAGCTCCTAAGAAGCAAGAATATTATCCATCATCAACATTTCATAGACTGTAGTGGTGAATGTCCGTACATTAAGACATCAGGTCTCTTGATTCTAGGTGGTAGTTTGGTTAGGCTTCCCATCATAAGAAATGTGAATGTCTCTTCATGACTGGTTATCTTCAAAATTATAAATAGCTAACTCCCAAAAATTTTGAGAGTAGTTAAGTTAAGTCCACCTCAATGTAAAATTTGGCAAAACTCAGTCAAGGTATTTTAATAGTGGTGAAATATAGGTACAAAGGTTTGCCAATAGAACTCGCCAGCTTACTTAAGCCCTTGATGGTCTAGTGCTATAGAGAGAAATTATGAAAACGTACCTAAATTATAGTTTTGTCTATGTTTTCCATTTTAGGACTTAACCATTTCTACCATTGTTGGAAAAAATTTGGGTGATCATGGATATGCCAAAGCCCTTAGTCACGAATATCTTCCAAGCCATATTAAGATGAAAACTTGAATAAGAATTGGTCATCATTGCTAATAAGGGTTTCTTGCAACAAAAATCTTGCCAAAGAGAAAAGACCGCCTATAAAATGACTGGGAATGCTAGCACTTCCCCAAGAAGAACCCTAGTAGACATTTTTTCTCCTTGACAGACTCTTGCTTTACAAGTGCGAAAAGGGCATCTACTCAAATTTTGTCACCCTAGAGGGAGGGACGGACAAAATACATGTCTTCTTTCCTAATTACTTTACTATAGTCCTCCACTATAACCTTCTAAGACTTGAATGTTGGGGCTTTGAAATCCTTGCTACCTGTAGGAGTTTTTTTATGTCACCTCTTCAAGAGAAGGCTACAAACCAAAGTCCACAAATATACCAGAAGTTCTAGTCACAGGTTGAAGAAGGGGGGTTTAAATAGGAAAGCTAGCATAGGTAGGGGGATGGGGATGACTACGATTAACCAGAGGAGTGTTAGGAGTCGGTATCAAGAAAAGGGAGGGTTTGAGGATAGGTTAGGCATAAGAAGCTACCAACTAACAAAGGGAACAAAAGTAGGGGACATTAAGGAGAGGATCACCACGCAATCTGCTAAGAGCATGCAATGTTAGCATGGGATAGAAGGGAGAGAGGATTCAAGGTGAGGAGAGGGTAGTGGTGAGCTCATGGTAAGTTACCAAATAATCAAATACCTAACTAACCTAACTAAGTAGCTAGGGCAAGTTAGGGTCGATCCCACAGAGAGCTAGAGTGAATTGTTATCTCTAATGTGGTCAAAAAGAAAATAAAACCCTGGGAAGCAAAGACATCAAAACTAAATACTAAAGACAAACAAAGAAGAAAAAAATAAGAAAAAAATAAGAATTAAGAAAGATGGGTGGAAGACATATTAGGAATTATAGACTTATAATCAATCATCGAAATAGATAACTTGTGATTGGTATAAGATGTTAGCCTATAGGTTCAACCAAGCTCTCAAACCCTCAGTTCTTTCATTTTTAGATAGATCCTATATGATAGAAAACCTATCCCTAATCACGAGGCAACCTAGAATAAGCTCTCTAGATTTA
>JAOXYD010259019.1:0-15901 GCA_028565735.1 Pinacopodium congolense
GGAACTTTTTAACAAAGTGGATGTGCAAACAAGAATAATGACAAAGTAATGTACCCCCTAGTGTCCATCACCCTCCCCATGTAGCCAATGCATACTATTTTGCCTCTCTCTATTGAGCAGTTAGCCATGCTTCAGTGCCTCGAGTAGCATATATTGCATATTGAGTATAAGGTTGATGATGTTCGTGATCGAGTGGATAGAGCATAGAGTAAACTTGGTATTTTGTGGAACTATGTTGGAGAAAGATTGCCTCCTAACCCCCCTAACTAGATTCTAGTTTGCCTTGCCCTTTTTACCCTTAGGCTAGCTCTTTGGTTCTAGATAGGGCTCTTTTGCTTTTTTTTTACCCTACTTACTTTCTTTTGATGTACTTAGTTTAATTTCCCTTTTTTTATGTATTTGGCTTTAATGTGCTCCCTTTTAGGTACATTCATGATATATATATATATATATATGAAACCTTATTTTGGTGTATGTGCACTTATGCTTTCATGCGTTTCTTTATTCTTTCCAGATTTTTGTACTTCAAGATCAATGTCTCTTATCAAGATTGCTTTTCACTTTGATGGATCCTTGAGACATTATCATCTAAGTGCTATTTGCTCCTTTATCTCCCGCTTGATGCTTTTATTATGTCTTTGTGAACATTAGGGACTAATGTTTACCTTAAGTATGAGGGAAGGATTTCATGCTTTCACATTTGATTTATTTGTCCTTTAGTAAATCACTTAATCATCTCTTTTAAAGTAATCTATAATTTTTAAATTTTGTTTTTATTTTTTACATATCATTCACCATTTTTCTTTCTGAATTTGATTCTTTTGACAATTTAAGATGTTATGCTTTTGATTTTGATAATTAATGATCAATTAACTTCACATTATTTCATGCTTTTGATGATTAATTCCTTATAATCATTATAACATTTCATTTTTAAAATGAATATTTTAAAGAAAATGATTACATCTTTTACGCATTTTTACCATCCTTGTTTAAAATTGAATTAAACTAAAAAATAAAGTGTGAAAAAGTAAGAGAAAGAAAAGAAAAGAAAAACAAAATGTGATTAAAATGTATTACATGTGAGTGTGTTTTTCATTCACTCCACTGGCTTCGAACCAATTAGTTGAAGTTTATGAGTGGTGTTAATAGCTAGCTGATGTGAGGTGATTTAATTGAAGTATTAGGGATGTTCATGACAAAATGTTCATCTTCAAGAAACAAGATTAAATGACCTTTTAGTCAAGTCAAACTCACATTCATTTATTTAAAATTTTAATTCCTAGTTGATTAAGGATGTGAATTTGCTTAAGATGATGATACTTTTTGCTCAATTCATATTCATTTTACACTTGGAATGGAATTATTAAATTAGGATTAATTAAAAGAAGCATGAATAAGTTTGAATTCTTTTGTGACTTGATTTGATGAATCAAATTTATAGCCTCTTAATTGGTCATATTGATCGAATGATTAAAGAATTATTTTCAATGACATTGTATGTTAAATCAAATTTATTTTTCCTAGGCTTATGATCATTTTCAAATTGATGATGAAATGATTTGCTTGAGGACAAGCAAAGTTTAAGTGTGTGTGAATTGATAAGATTTCATTTCATATGGTTTTTTATGATACTTGGATATGAATTTACTCCTATTTTAATGCTAAATTATTTAATTTATGTTCTTAATTATTTAATTTGTAGATGGCAACCCAATTGGAGTGGAATTCAAGGAAAATGTGAAGAATGGAGCTAAAATAGGAGCAAAAAGAAAGGTTTATGCAACCTTGTGTTTAACCCTTCAAGACCACCATTTTACTCCTTTTTTGGGAATTAAATGGTTGGGGTATTGTGGTGTTATTTAGTTGTTCTTCAAGTGTTGTTTTACTCCCTATCGAATTAAAAACAGTTGGATCTCTAATTTTCATTGGTTACAGGTTTCCAAATTGCTCCTACATGTCTCAGAGATACAAATTCAAGTCTAGAAGCCATTTTTAACAACATTTTTTTGCCAAAAAACGAAACCAAGAGAGAATTCAATTCACCTTAGGTTCTAGGTTTATTTTTCTCTTTTTCTTCATTGTTTTTATCTTTTTTTTACTCTCTAGTTGGTATTTCGTTATTGTTGGAGCACTTACACATGATTCAAGCTTGTAAACATGTTTTTAGCTATTTAGTGGTGCATTCTAACCTGTTTTTATATTTAAGTCCATACCTTGTTATCTTTTGTGCAAAAACATGATGAATGTTATGAGAATGATCAATTTCTTGCACCAAATGAGTGGCTAAATCTATTTCCAATTGGGAAATGCTTCTAAAATGATCCAGATATGTGCTTAATGTGATTCCTTACATAATTTGGGGTTGCTCATTGCTTAAATGATGAGATTAATACTTATTCTAAGCTAAACACCTATAATAAAGTAAAGAAACAAGGCAGGATCCAAGAAATCAACCTAATTTGTTAGACAAATCCTTAGAAACCTGATTTAAGTTATTGAATGCCCAAAATTTGAATTATCTTGAGGTTCATAATCTAAAATTTTGAATTTTTAGATTAAGCTTCTTATTTTTAAAGCCTAGTGCTTAATATTGTAGCATAATTAAAATTCAACTTAAGTAATTAGAGAAAAAGCTTTGTCTTAACCATAGTAATTCTTTAATTTAGTGAAGTGACCCTAGGACAAGTCCTCTAACCCTTGTTTAATCCATCTTGATCATTGAAAATCATTTCCTTAACAAATTTCATTTAACTCAACAATCCTTTTTATCCAACTAAGTTATTCTACATCACTTGCGATTTAAGTTCATTTGATAATTTTTTTTAATTTCATTTGAAATTGAATATTTTGATAATTGTGACCTAATTTGTTCTAATACTTGCAATTTGGTTTTCCCAGTGGAACGATAACTTGGATCTAAAATATTTCCATATATTACGTATTACTAGTGCACTTGCCATCATTGTTGGTTTAATTTAAAAAAGGAAGGAATTTTATGCTTCAAGGGATTAATTTGTGAATGAATTTGGATTAATTGGCTTTTTTAGAAAACCATCAACATTGAGTTAATCTTGATGTTTTCCTTATTTAATCTTTGTTTCTCTTATTTTTAGCCTCCAAAACTTGTTTTTCTTCATCTTTAAATACCTTCTAACTCACTTGAGGTGGCTTCTAGGGTTTTCCAAAAAGTCTTGTGTTTAAAAATAACCTTTAAGACTAAAAATTTTGGTAGGTTATAATCATGTTAGGACTCCAAGGTGACAAAAACTATCTGCTAAGGTTGTCCACGATCATGCAATGCTGCTAGGGTACCAAAAATTAGCTCTTTACCTTGTTTTTGCTTTCTCCAGCTTTTCTAACTTTCAATTCTTTTTAGTCTTTTTGCTATAACTTCTTTGTTGCTCATCCTTTAGTGTTGAAATTTTTTTTGGAACTCAACAACATGATGTTATTACACCCAAAATTAATTCCATAACAATTTTAACTTTAGAAGTGTATCTAATTTCGAACGAAATTCACCCATAGTTGAGTAGTCACTTATTTTCTGTTTCTCTTTCTCTTCTCTTAATGTGCTCTTCATGGCATGTCTTATTACCTTGATATTTGACATGGAGCTTCTTAACTTAATGCTCTTGCTTTCCAAAGTGATTCCACATCTCTTCTAAATCTAAATGTACATTAAAACACTCATCAAAACCCTATAGAACGTGAAAAATCATCCAAATCATCTTAAGCAACATCTTATTCAAGAGTCATCTAAATATGCACCCAAATCACATGGAATTTCCCTTCATTCCTAAAGTAATGATCATGAAAAAATGCTTAAAAGATATATATTTAGAGTTCTATCATATTCCATTTGCAATGCTCATGATACACACATGCATAATATTAATACGTGATCCACCTACTAGGTGTAACTATTATTTCGTATGTCACACTAAAGCTGTGAAACTATAGTAGAGTTTGTAGAAGATGGTGCAACTTTTTTATGGGTTGATTAAGCACTAACAAGAGACTCAAGGACCTTGCACCCTAAGACCTAACTTAATAGAGGATGATAGTAAGGATGAAACTTATTCTAAGACACCTTCTAGCTGATAACCTCTACTTACAGCTAACCCTTCTACTTCCACGTCCTATGAGCTACCTTTAAGTACCTTGCCTGAGATCTTTATAAGGATGGAGAGTCAATTGGATCATATGAAATGACAGCTTGATCAGATGTAAGACCATATAAGGTCTTAAGGCTTAGAGCCTAATAGTTAGGAGACTTGAGATTGTAGATTATAGGTTTGCTTATTTATGTTTTTTTAATCTTATGCTCCATATTTTTTACACTTAGTGATATTAATGATGTTGGAACTTTATTATTTTTTAGTCTTGTATACCTTCTATGTTTCTTTTATTGAATTTTCAATTAAATGCAATTACTCTCCCATAAACTCTAAAGGAAAAAAATACGATTTAATTCGTTTAGGGGATTTTTTTTTTATCCCATTTATCTCTTATATTCTACCTAATTTAATTTTTGAACAATGGGGATAATGTTTATCATAATTTTGGGGAAGGGAACTAGGATTCAATTCTTATATACTTGATATTATTTTGAATCTAAGGGTAATTTATTGGATATTTTCTGAAAATATTTTTAAACCGATCAACTAAATGCTAAATATTGTGCTTTAATTTGATTGATGTAGCTAATGTAATTAGAATTGATTAAGTTATAATTTATTGTGAATTTATCTAATTTTGGGATAATTTATGTATTTGGTTAATGCATTATGCATGTTTATTGAATTTTCATGAATTTTCATATGATTTTTATGTATATTTGAGTAAGGGATTAAATTTTAACAATTTTTGGTAAATTTGGAAATATTTAATTGTTTAGATTAAGTAAATTAGGTTAAAATTTATTTTAAAAGTGCAAAACTTCATGAAAAAGGAAAGATGGAGCAAAAATGCACTGGTAATAAATAAGATGGAGCTTACAATGCAATTTTATGAAGAAATTGGAAAATAAATAAATTTAGGGCATGATGGAGTGTAGAATGCACTTGCCATTGGATTACCTTAAGTTGATTTGCATAGATTTCATAAAAATTTCATAAAGTTTGATATAATGTATACAGGGCAAACTTGAGTATCTGTTTTGACCAGAGTTTGCAATTTCATAAAAGTGAATTAGGATATACTAGCCATATTTGTTGCGTTTATATGGATTAAATTATCATATTTTACATTTGAGTAATCATTAGAAAAAAATTTAATATTGTATCTAAATAAGTAATTTACAAATAAACAACAATTCAAGTGTAGGGGAATAGTGTAGTTTATAAGATTTTAAAGAATAAATTATTATTTATTATCCCTATTTTAATATCAAATTATCCAATTTATATGTATTATTAATTTAAATGTAGGTTCATAACAAAGTGTGAGTTATTTTTCAAGAGAATAACATGTGTCATTAATAGCACCATTTATGTCCTAAATGCTCAACCAATATAATAAACTTAAGAAAACAATATGACCCTTTAACAATAATGTTGTGGAGCGAGCAACTGTTGCTGGTCTAGCTAAGTAATATAAATGAATGAAAAATCTTTGCTACACCAAACAGAGGAGGCAAGCGTACCTCGTCGACAAGTAATATAAATGGTAAAGACCGAATATCGTACCCAAAGGAAATCCAATATGCAAGAAAATTAACTCAAACAATGCAAAATTAACTCAGGAACTCAAGATTTGATTGATTGGTAATTAAAGTAAGGCAAACAAGATAAGTAAATGTGTAGGATGCAAAATGAACTAAATGCAAATAAACTTAACTTAAGAGATTAAAAATAGTTAAGGCTTCGGACTTAATTTGGATTAGATTTCCTATATTTGATAGCGGTGGAATGATTTAGGACTTACCTCACTTAAACAAGTTACGCCTAATGGTCATAGGCATCCCTTTTCTCTTTTACTCTCAATTAACCTACTTGATTCATAAATTACTTGGAATAAAAGGCATTAAACACACAAGAGGCCAAAAATCAAGGTTATTAATTCTCCGTGTCCTCACACAAGATCCTAAGGCTTGGTCTAATCCTAGGTTCAAATTTGTTGCTTAATTGATTTTTTGGTAAAATAAATTTCAATGGTCATGAAATTCATTCACCTAAGGCTAATATCTAGTTAATCAAGCTAAATAAGGCTAAACAAGCAAAAATCAATTCCACATAATCTATCATAATCTAGATCAATCCATGGCCTTAACCAAAAACACTTACACACATATGATTATCAATAGAACACAATAGATGGTTAAAACATGCATATCCATTGATTAATTAATAAATCACAATCTTCATAAGCTATAAACGTAATACATAAATTCAAAAGTAAGATGGTCACTCCCTTAAGAATTCTGTGAGAGTTCAGCACAGAAGTTCCAAAAATATGAGACTAAAACAATAACAATAAACTCGACTCAACTCTAACAGGATATGAATTAGACTGGATGATGAAAAAGTCGATGTCTCTCTCTCGATGATGCATAACCTTTGTGTCTCTATTCTTTCTGCCATCACTTGTCCCTAAATACATATGTCTGCGTCCTTTTTATACCATAGGATTATGTGTAGTAAGTGAAACGCAATAGCTAAAGAATAAAACGCGAGAACTGAAGCTAAAGTTCCTAGATTAGGTCGACTGAAAAATTCCTCGCGATTTAATCAATCGACTGGTGTCAATTCGGTCAACCGATCCTTGCCATTTGTTCAACCAACCTTCATTCGGCTAATTGATGCTTGTCATTTGGTCGATCAAACTTTACTTGATTGACCGTCATATATGCACTGTTCATTGACTCTGCTATAAAGGAGATGAAAGCCCATTGTATATGGTTACATTTAGCACCCGTTTGGTTGGGCTTTTAGAACCCTTAAGTGAAAAACTGTTTAAAAGTTAGTCATTTAATTGAAAAATGTTAAAGATTGATCACTCAACTGAAAAAATCTAAAAAGGTTGCTCACCTGTGTAACTATTATCTCATTCCTAAACAATTGCTTCCTATAATACTTACGCACCTTGCTAAACAACTCCTCCATAATCGTCTCAAGCCCCGCACCCAATCTCTCCATTGCTATTAAACGAAAGCAACCCATATTACAAGTCGAAAACTATCCCCTTTGAGCAACAAACTTACTAACCTGCAGCTTACCTTTCAAGCTTCACATAGCTCATTGGCACAAACAATCCAAAAGAGTGTTACTTTTTTGTCTCTGGAATGAAAAATACTATAGCCTTTTCAGTGAAAAAAAATTGAAGTGTGGAGGACAAATACTTCTAAGTCACTCTCACAAAGGTCATTTAGGCTCTTGTAGAATGTCATCCCTAGTATTTTAGCTACTTCAGTGTAGTTGGTCACAAATAAACAAGAATAATATGACCTTGACGCAAAAAAAGTCTTCGCCATGAACTAACCGAAGTTTCCAAAATTCGATGATATTTTCATATTGTGATTGGGACTTGAGGTGCTACAATTGGAGCTAGGCCTCGTGGTCATAGGGTTAGGCGATGCCATCAACGATGATCCAGATGCAAAGAGGCTGTTGTTGTGGAAAGTGCAAAGGGAAAATGAGGGTTGTAAGGTCATGAATGAGAATGAGATTGAGATTGAGTTGTAAATTAAAAAAAAAAAAAGGGCAATACTACACGGCTTCTTAAGGTCCTAATAGTCTCGCAAATTAATGGATTGTTCAATTATAATTAGAGGTTGTATAATTTGACTACAATAGTTGTATAATTTGACAATATTTATAGTATGAATTGTTTGCATGTGATTTGTATGATACTTCATTGTACAAATTGTATTAGTAGTATTAAATGTATTCCATTTATAAAAGTAGTATGAATTGCATAATAATATTGTAGGAAGTCACAGGAAGAATCGTGAGGGAGCACCGTGTAGTCGCTTAAAAAAACGAGATGAAGATATTAATTAAAAATATTTTTATTTATTTTTAACTAATTATAATTTCTTGTAAATTAGTTAAATTTTATTTCATTTTCACATTTTCTTAAATTTTATTTCATTTTCACATTTTCCTAAATTTTTAAAAAACTTTGACCTTACCTATTTACCATTAAAATTTTCTTAGTCATTAACATATGATTGACGTGATAAATAAGAAGTTGATATGATAAGTGATTAGATATGTGATTAAGCATATGACATAATAAGAGGTATAGTAAAATTTTCTTTAAAGTTTAGGGGTATACAATGACATTTATAAAGTTACAGGAGTGAAATGATATTCGGTCAAATTACAAGAGATGAAGATTATAATATTTATAATATTTATATTTAAAATGATTTAGGAATTAAAATTTCAAATATTTGAAAATTCTTCGCAATTAAAAACATCATTTTTAGATAAATTTCAACACTTCTACTCATTATATATAATTAATTAATAATATTTTTTAATTATTTCTTAACTTTAGTATTCTATTTTATATCATACTTAATTCATATATCTATAACTCTTAATAAATTATTATTTTTTGTATACTATTAAAAAAAGATTATTATTTGCATGTCATAATTAGTTAATATTATAAAATCATAATTAATTTAGAGTAAGTCGTTAAAATTAGTTATAATGCATCAATAATAAAATGTTACTTTCAATAAGCTAAAAAAATTTAAGCTTAATCAAATTATCCTTTTTTCCATTAATGTTTCACATAGTTGTTTCCTCTGTCAATATTTTTTTTAACAAAAACATCATTATACATGATTATTAATTTTATATAAAATATAAATAATTAATAAACATAATTCATTTACTTTTGAGTATTATCATTCTATAACCATATTTAAGTTCTGACAACATGGTAAATCTAATTGAAATATACTCTATTGATGTTGTATTAAGAGTTACAAGATCTTTTATAGTACAATTTCAAAATTATAGATTACATACATGGAAGAAGATCTATGATTTTTGGCATCTTATTATATGAATGTTAGTTTTAATTAATAAGTAAAAGTGTATGGTATTCCTAGAAAATTTTATAAATCAATTAACTTTTACAACTTGACCTTACCAAATATTGTTTGAACTCCTATAGTTAAAAATGAATAGGAAACACGACTTTCTTATTTCCTTTTATTCTTTATCTTTCCTTTAAATATGTAGCGCGTTTGTGATAGTACCTTAAAAATCTTGGAAGTTGAAACATCTCTATTTAATATTTAATAAATGAAAAAAAAAGTATTTAAGGTGTTTTATGATTCACTTAATGCGTGAACTAAAATGGGTTTTACTTAATTTTGTGTTGTAATATCCAAAGTATTTGAAGGTAAAATCTTGAGCTTTATGTTAAGAGAAGAATGTGAAATCATCTATTGAATCTCTTGTTTATATAATGAAAAGTTGTCAATGGTTATTGTGTAGGTTTGTTTCAGGATGTCTAGGTAACTTTACAAATACTTATACTTGAGAATACCAATATGAGCTCCTTTGATGAGGACTTTCTTTCTATCAGTTATTTTGTTACTCAAGTTATTGAACAGAGTCAAATCGAATTTATATTTATATAAAATTAGTTAGGTTGGGTTATTTCTTAATACTTCAACTTCAAGACCTGACTTTTTAATAGCATTATACTAATATATGTGGCTATGGTAAACTAGTGTGGTACAATCATAACTAATTTAGTTTGACATAAATATAAACACGATTCGACTCCACTAGATTCTTAATAATCAAGAAAAAATAATAACTTATTAAGAGTTATAGATATATGGATTGATAATGATGTAAAATTGGCTTACTAATGTTAAGAAATAACTCTAAAAAGGATTATTAATTGATTATTTATAAATTTATATTCATGCTAAAGTAGAAGTATTGAAATTTATTTCAATAAAATGATATTTTTTAATTATTACAACTTTTTAAAAATTTGAAAATTTTATCCCTAAATTATTTTAATTTAAATATTAACAACATAAATAATAAATTTTAGAAAGCAAAACAAATTAAATTACACTTCCCTCTATGATTTGATCAAATTTCATTTCCCCTCCCCCTTTCGCGCGGCAAGTTAGGAAATATCACCACATACCTCTTGAATTTAAAGGAACTTTCATTGTGTCCCTTGACATTTCACACCTCAGTCACACACCCACTTATTCGCCATGTCACCTATTGATACAAAAGGCATTCTTATGTGTTAAGGGGTTAGCATTTGCCATGTTAGCTTCTATTTCACATTAGTCACCATGTTACATGGCACGTAAGCCATCTGTTAGTGGCTAACAAAATTTCACTATAGGGGATATGATAAAAGTTTCTTAAAAAATTTAGTAGAATGTGATGACATTTCTAAAATATAGGGAAGGAAATAAAATTTAGCTAAACTACAAGAGGTGGGATATAATTTACTTTAATTATAATATATATATACACTAAAATGAAATAAAACCTTTTTATTAGTAAATTATAGATACAACAAATTGAAATTTTAGTTATCTAATAAATATAATTTATAATTTATATTAATATTATAAGCTTAAATAAACTTTTAGATTTAAATATAATTTATTCTAAAATAAACACTAATGCAAACCCACTTAAAAATTAGACCTCACGAATATACAAATAAGATTAAAATTTCACTAATAAAGTTAAACTATATTAAATTTATAAATGAATTTGCCCTTTAATTATAAAGAATTAAGAACCAAGTTCATAAAGATGCTTAAACATGGTCAAGAATGAATTCTTTAATAAATTCGAAAGTTTAATAAATAATAAGAAAACACTCACAACTTTCAAGACTATGCAACTCAAACCTTCAATCTAATGTATTTTCTTACTTTTAAACCTGCCTTTTACATAAGAGTCTGCATAGCAAAGCGTAAATAACCTTAATTATTATCAATTATACTTTGATTGAAACTTTATAAAGTTCAAAAGTAATAAGGAGTGTATCTTATTTAAGGCTTTTTCTATTTCTTATAACAAATTTTAATCCACGTAAGAAACTAACAAATAATTATAAATTTTTTTATAATATTAAATGTTTTTGCTACTCCCATAACAATTCTTATTCTTAATAAACATTCATAACAAGTTCTTGAATATTAAATAAGTAATGATCCATAAAATTGGTCCTAATATGATGTGCTTAGGTGTCTTAATCCTCCTAAACTCTAGGTTTTGTAATTGGTTTAATAAACATATGCATACGATCTCCCAATTAGCCAGTAATGCTAATCCCCATTATTCAATAGGATTCATCCTTGAATTATCATTATTGATCCTCTTAATAGAGATGAAATGGACCATTTCCTCTTAATTGTAACTTGAATCGCCTTTGCAATGAAAATTTTACTTTTGTCATATACTTCCAAACCTAATCACTAGATTAAAAAATGAGACATTTTCTACCCTTTTTAGCTTTGGTTGCATGTTGCTCACTTTTTTTCTTTATTTGATGCTTAATGCTTCTAATAAGTGGTAATTTATTAAGAACGTCATTGTATTTCTATAATGAAGAAACAACAACACTAGGAAGAAATACATTAAATTCATCAACATCATATTCTTATAATGAAGAAATAACAACACTACTAAGAGATGTGTTAAATTTATCAACATTGAAATAAGCCTCTTTTCTACATAAGTACAATCATAGATTGGTTAGTATAAGAAACACTCCTAATGTTGTTCCCTTTTATATTATATTTCATTGGCTTCTTTATTTTTCTTATTACTAACTATTTTTCTTTTGAGCTCTTACTACTCTCTTTTTTTTCTCTTGTTGATTGTCTTTTTTCTCTCTCTTACTCTCTTGTTCTTCATTCTCTCTTTTCAATTTCAATTAGTCCTCATAAGGGTGTATTTATATGACTTGTTATCTTTTATAAAGGTATATCTATTCTTGAAACCATTATGTATAACTTTTTTATCATATTGTCATAACCTTTTTGAAAGAATATAACTAGCTTATATAGATACTACATTATATAAAACCTTATCCTTATATCTTTTAATCAAAAAAGAAACCATCACATATGTAACATCCAAAAAATTTCGAGTCTAGGCTTAGCATAAATTTTAACCCAGCCAGTGTTTATAATAATAAAACCCTAAATCCTTTCATGTCCTGTCCATATTATGATCTAGCGACTGTTCACATCCTCTTAACTGTTAAAAACAAATGAAACAACCAGTGTTTATAATAATAAAACCCTAAATCCTCTCATGTCCTCTCCATATTATGATATAGAGACTGTTCACATCTTATTAACTATTAAAAGCAAATGAAACATCTTAGCATTTTCATTTTTCCTCTCATTCAGTCACCATTTTCTTGAATTTTTTAACCCTTTATTTTTCTTTTTTCTCTTATCTTTTTATCTTTCGTTGTCATCACTGCCTCATTACTAGTCTCACTACCAATGTTTTTAATACCATATTGATAATAGTACTGAATTTAATTATGATACAGTATAATATCGATAACAGTTAATATTTGTATCAATTCAGATAATTTTTCTTAAAATTATAAATTATGCCTTAAATTTTATAAAATTTACAAAATAATCCATTAATATACTATACTATATATTTTCAGCTTTACTTCAACCCTAACTTTAAAAAATCAATAATATTGTAAATTTGATATAATATTAACTATATCTTTGTTCTTATTAATATTATTTTGTTTGCATACTTTTCATACAAATAATAATCACAAGTAATATAAGAAATATATCATTAAACTCACATACAAACTTGAAACCTCATTCCTTCTAAGTTGATACACGTGAATTCATCCTCATTGTTATTTCAAAGGGTATTAATATTAAATGAACTTACTGTCCTAGTTATTTATCATGCAGCCAAATTCATTACATATTAACCTTTCAAATAAATCTAGATCCCAACCATCCCTAAGTTTTAAATAAGTGGGTGAGGTGAATAGAGTTTGTGCTTTCTCTAGAAGACAAAGTTGGTGATGCTCATAAATTCTTCTCTAACTAATAAACTCTTGCTACGTGTCCTTGATTTATGAAACAAAAATTAGCAAATGCTATCGTTTCATAGAGAAATGTATCTTTGTATTACATTTTCACTCCATAAAACCACATTTCTCGATGAATTATATTTCTTTATCTTCTCTTTAAATTTCAAATGTGTGGGGAGAGGGGGGAAGAAGGTTAGTACTGGAGGAGGGGAGAGGAGACGTAGGCACCAAGGGTGGGGTAAGGTGGGGTGGCCACTAGCAGTGCATGGCAAGGGTGACGAACTAGAGAGGGAAGGAGGGTGAGATTTGAAGTAAATTAGGGTATAAGGGAGAGTGAAGAAACAAATAGAGATAGAGTGTCAAGGTGAAGAGGGTTTAAAATATTTCACAAATTTCATTAGAGTTCTAATAAGGTACCGAGACTTAAGTATCAGTTGGTACCAGTAAGAACAATTGGTATAAGTAGATATTAGCCTATGAAATGGTAAGGGGCAGGCTTCGTTCCATTTCCTGATCGGTACAATGTCTTTTAGTTGATACCGGCCAATACGATACAGATCCAGAAACCCTACTTATCGCCAATAAAAAAGGCATAGTATACTTTCACTAATTAATCATCAATTGGCCTTGGACTAGCCATTGCAGCTGCCTTTATAAGTTGCCAATCTCACAACATATAATCGATTAATAATAGGTGTCTAGTGTTACCTTGCCTACTTTGTCTTATGATTTACCATAAATTCTAGCCATTAGCGGTAATCTCAAATTCATGCCTCATGCCTTACTATTTTGCAATTATCACCAATCCACCAAAAATGCCTTTAACCAGCAACCACCATACACATCACTATAGTGCCACATCAACTCTTAATAGTTCTCAGTGTCTCTAGACAATTTCTCTATATCAAAATTAATGGTGAAGGTGATTCATAGTCATAATTTTATCATGCTCTTATAGAGAGGTTCCCTTATTTTCAGTGACCATAGACGGAAAACATGAAGAGTAAATAGGTTCAAATTATGGAATTTGAATATTTGGAACGTTATCTATTAGTAATAACAATATTATTATTATTAAATTTAATATTTTCCCAAATTATCCCAAATGGTTTTAGATTGATTAATAAGAAGTAAGTGGTGTTTAAAAATCTATATACATATATGGTAAAACAAAATAAGATAATATAATTTAATAAGGAGAGAATAGAACATAATATTTTTCATTATTCAAAACTTGATAAAATTTTTCTAATAAAAGTTTATTTTATTGAAGTCATGGTAATAGTATAGAGGATTAGTAATTGGGACCTGATGCTTGATTTTGGTTATTTTAGATAACAAGTAAGTGTTAGTTGATGTGTACTTACATGTTTGTTGCAAGATATGTATGTGTTATAAATATTATGTGGTATTTAAATATTATGATAATACATTTGTGAGTAAGTGGTAATTAGTGTTTACTTACAAGATGTGCTTATGTGATGTAAATATAAATATATATATATATATTAGGTGTCATTTATATTAAGTAAAGGATAATTAATGTGTACTTATATGTATATTTAAGTGTTAATTATGCATTATAAATACTGGATGTAAAGGGAAGTTAAGTGTACCTACATTTGTGCCTATGTGCTATGTGGATGTTATAAATGTTTAGTATTACTTGAATATGGCGATGATTGTTGTGAACTAAATAATTAATGTTATATGATCATGAGATATACTTGTGTTAATTATATTTATATGACTATGTGGAATACTTGTATAATTTTAAGAAATATGAGAATTTGAAATGTAAAGTAGATGTGGATATGGATAAATATGCTTATGAGTGAATTATATTTTGAGGTGTTTGTTTAAAATAAATGATGGTATAAGGAAAGAAATAGAGAATCAGTTGTTTGTTTAGGGTAAGGTATATTTAATGGTCATAAATATGAGACATGAGATTGTGAATATTTACTATGTATATGTCCACAAGATTGTCGGAGTATTCTAAGAGTGGAAATACCTTGTGCATTATTTGTTTATTATTGAGACTGTGTCAGGATATTTCAAAAGTAAGGAATATCTTGTGCATTATTTGCTATATATTTCTCATGAGACAGGTGTTAGGGTATTCTAGGAGTGGACAATACTCTGTACATTATTTGTTAAACAATAATGTGGTTTTAGAATAATTATGGTAATAAAGAGGCATTCTATACATTTTATTATTGTGACTTGCCTTATAATGAGATTAGTTGGCAAATTATTAAGTATAACTTATTTAGTAAGCAAGGTTCTAAATTAAAATGTGAAATACAATACAAAATCTCCTACTTATTACATTTCATAATGTGATTAACTGATTGGTCAATTTGGTTATTACTATCCCAACTCATGAGTCCCTCAAACGTAGAATATGATAAATAATTTAGTTGTTACATAATTTAGTATGATTGATTGTTTGAATGGATTAATTACTGATACATTTAAATATGAATTCTATATGTACGAGGGTTTTTTTTTAATTTGGTTTTTGTTTTTAGTCATTAGCTTTTATTATTGTTTTTCGTTTTTTGTGTTTTATTTTGTATTATTGTTTTGTAATAAAAATTTGTATGTTGTATTATTATGTGTATTATTTTAATTGTAATACATGTTAATATTAAATTTTAATTTATTTTAATATAAATTTATTCCTCACCAAATATTTAAATTTACATAATTAAAATTTTAAATTAAACTTTAATTTATTTTTATAACATTTTATAATAAAATAATATTTAAAATTTTATTAATAAACTATTAATAATTATAAAGATTATATAAATAATATATTAATAATTAAAATTTAATTTATTTTAATAAC
>JAOXYD010259030.1:0-15901 GCA_028565735.1 Pinacopodium congolense
TGATTAGGTACTCTTAATTTAGTGGTTCATCCTTGGAAAATCCAAATGATCATTTATGAAATTTCTTGGACATATGTGATTTGTATAAACATTCGGGTGGTTTAGACAATGCACTTAAACTCAAATTATTTCCTTTTTCTCTTAAATATAGAGCTCGCACATGGTTGAACACTTTTCCACCTAATTCCATCACATCTTGGGATGATATTTCCAATTATTTTTTAGCTAAATTCTTTCCCCCAATTAATATAGCTAAGTTGAAAATTTTGATTTCGTCTTTTAAGCAATATGAGGGCGAGAGTTTACACGAGTCTTGGGATTGATTTAGAGAGCTACTTGCTGAATGTCTGATGTATAACTTTAGTATTTGTGAGCAAGTGCATATTTTCTACTTAGGACTCATACCATCCACTCGTAGTCTCATAGATACTGCTTCTGGCAGTACTTTGATGAACAAAACCCCAAGTGAAGCATATGAATTGATTGAGGACATGGAATCCAATAACTTTCAATATAGTTTTAAGCCTTCTTATAGGAAACTATTTAGAGCTCATGCCATTAATGAAACTTCAATTTTTCAAGCTCTATTGGTTGACCTTACTAAGCAATTGGAAGGTCTACAAACTCAATTTAGTAGTGGTGTGTTTCAATGTCTTATGGCTTGTGATTATTATGGTAATTCCTTTCATGCTTCTATAGATTGTCAAATAAGACCCTCTTGTGCCTTTGATTATAGTCAAGACCATTATTCTTATACTAGGCAAGGAGCGGATTCTTATAAACATTTTAAGGAAAGCTGCCCCATTTATGACTACTAAAATTCAAATATCAATCCTCAAGTTGAACCTCCTTCTAATCCAATTAGTCAAGAAAAGTTTAATCTTGAAGATACAGTGATGAAGTATATCTAGAGCAATGAGTCTAAGATGCAATCCTATGAAAATTCAATTAAGAATTTAGAGAATCAAGTAGGTCAGATTGTTTGAATATTAGATGAGTGGTTACGTCAATCCTTACCTTCTATGTCTAAACCTATTTCTCAATAGCATATTATAGCCATCACTATACCAAATGATCATGAAATAGAGGATGTGAATGAAAGAGAAGTGATGGAAAGAAGCAAAGAAGTGAAAGAAGTTGAAAATGGAAAATTTTCACCTAGGTTATTTGTTTAGTCCAATGTTTAAACTTACCAACCTAGGATTCTATATCCACAAAGATTAGATTCTCCATCTAGGTGATCAATTCAATTATTTCAAAAATTTCTCATACCCTTGTTCAGTGTATCTTAATTAGATGAGCATCTAGCCAGAAAATCAATCCATAGTTCAAGAGTTGGAAAGTTCTTATCCAAATTTGAGAGAACTATTGATGAAAACGATCACACCTATTAATCCAACTCCATCTGTTGAATGTGAGCAAACTGAGTTATAAGTTTGTACTGTAGATATTGATGATGATTTTCCAATTCATTTGGAAATCAAGTTATGAGTTTTGTTTATTGTAACGAAAGTGTTGTAAGTGAAAGTGAAAATGAAGTTACTGAAAGTGAAGAAAGTGTTTGTGCCTTCCTATTGGATGATCAAATGGATAATGCTTATGTTGATTTTATTGGTGTTGAGGATGAATTTCAAATTGAAGACAATGTTTTGAAGGATCTTAATTGTGATAATCATGTTACATTTGTCAAGGAAAATGAGGTTGAAGAAGAGAAAGCATTGCAGTTTATTGATTTCATTAGTCTTTATGCTTTCAATTTAGGGCTAACTATGGTAATTCAAGACTTTTTACCATGGTATTTTCAAAGTCATGATTGGTATTTCATAAAGAATCAATGGTTAAATGATACAATTATTTCAAATCCTGTAAAAACCATGCAAAATATGGTCCATTTTTCTTGCAAGGACAATGAATTGAAACTGATAAATTCTGGAGAAAAGAAGAGGCGTAAAATTCTCTAACCCTAAGGTCTAAAAGCAATTGTTGGGAGGAAACTCAACCTTAATTTCTATTATTTTGATTTGAATTTAGTGTGTTTTAATTCAAATAAATGTTTTGAAGACTTTTAAGTGTGTTTAGATTAAGTTTGGTGTGTTTTCCTTAGTCTATCCTTAGTTTGTTATGTTTGATTTGTGTTTAGGAAATTTTTATGTTAATTTCTGAAGCAAATTAATAGATAATCCAATTCATGTTGTTAGGTCTTGAGTTTAGAAGGATCTTAAGGTGAAATTGGATGAAAATTGGGCATTTAAAGGTGTAGGAAGATCATTAACGATGGTCTATTAACCTACCATTAATGGATGAACAAACCACCGTTTGTGCCTTCATTTCTAGAGCATTAATGGTGGGCTGTTCCTCCTACAATGACACCATTGTAATATGAATATGGTGTCATTGAAGGAGGAATCTGGGATAAAAATGACATATTTTCACTATTCCTTGTCTTCTACCTTCAACTTCTTCTAAAAACCCTTAAAATCGCCCCTAACTTCAAATACTCATAAAATTTTCATTTCTTAACCAAATTGTGCGTACTTGGTGTCCATTTCTTGTATTTTGCATTCTCTATAAGAATCTACCATCAATTCATTCTGGAAATCAATAGATTTTTTAGAATCTGATCTAAACTTATTCGAACCTATCTCTTTATTTCAAGGTATGATTCTCAATTTTCTCTCAATCTAGGCCTACATTTGATTAGGTTTTGGTATCATTGTGTTTAAAATTTCATTAGTTTTCTATTGATATCAATTTCATTAAATATTATTGTTGTCAGAGAATCGAGAATATTCCTGTAAAAAAGGTAATATTTCAGTGACCTTCGCCAGAAAGTTTTCAAATTTTTCTTACGATTTTTTGATTTGATTGTGCGTGTTTGTTGAACAATTTTTTATCAAATGGCTCTTAGGAAGAAGAGATTGACTTGTCATAAGTTAAGACTAATGCAATTGGTACGAGGCACATAAGAGGAATGACTTTATCGTTTAGTGTCCAATCCATCCGGACTTAGAAGCTCACTTCAACATATCTGGTGCCTTCCAAACATTAGGATGGGAGTTGGTCCTTATGCTTACAGGTCCATTCTTCCCTGATTTGGTTCGAGAGTTCTATGTGAACATCGAGATTCACTCGATGGTTAAAATTATTCCTTTTCATATCACTCATGCTTCTATTTATGCTATATTAGGAGTGCCTAATGAGGGGGACATCTTTGTTAAGGTCAAGGACAATTTCCATGGTGATTTAGTTACTTTAGATCCCTCCTTTTCCATTACTGCTGATAGGGATGCCTTAAGACATGACTTGGAATGCCCAAGGATATATTACTACTGCATTAGAGTCTAGAGAGCGGATTATTATTGCCTTATTATACATAATATTGCACCTTGAGCTAGTGGATTGAATGAGATGTGGTATGTCGACGTCTAGCTTTTATATAAGATGTTGCATGGATTAGGTGTTATCTCGGGGGTACCTTTAGTTGGTCTTTTTATTCTGTCAATGAGGGATGTAGTGAAGATTAAGAGGCCCAGTAATTGGGGACACAAGAATTCCTTTCGATTTTTTACAGTTTGAAGATCATACTTATCAGAATATAATCAATGAAGGTCTGCTTAAGCTATGGAGATTTACTTATCGAAGAGATCAGTTGGGCCGAATTCAGGAGGGTGAGGAACCTAAGGGTCCACTTGGTGATACTGCACAATTTGAGGTACCCGAGGATATGGGCAAAGCTTCATCTGAGGCCACTCTGAGCACTATGCCACGTCACCCACATTCACCAACTCTCCAAATAAGTTTCCCTTCATGCACATCCACTAATGCCCTACCAGTATTTATAAAGGGCCTACCTAAAATAAAGGGACAATTTCTATTTTCCTTAAAATCCAGCACAACAAAGTTAATAGGAATAATACATTTATCTACTTTTACTAACACCTCTTCCACAACTCCAAATGGCTTTTTGATGAATTTATCCGCAAGTTGAATTAACATGGATGTTGGCTTGACTTCTCCTAGTCCTAATTTTTTAAAAATAGACAAAGGCATCAAGTTAATACTTGGACCTACATCACATAAACATTTAGAGAATTCAAAATCACCAACAACACATGGAATAGTAAAACTCCCTGGATCTTTTAGTTTTAAAGGCATGTTGCTTGAGATGATAGAACTACAATTCTCTATCATCACCATTTGGTTATCCTCCCATGTGCGTTTGTGCGTCAATATATCCTTAAAAACCTTTGCATACTTGGGCATCCATTCCAATACCTCCATCAAAGACAAATTGATCTGTAGGTTCTTTAATTTCTCTAGAAATTTGGAGAACTGAGTTTCTACTTGGTTGGAGAACTGAGCTTCTACTTGGTTTTTTCTCACCCTTTACGAACATGGAATCTTGGGCTTATAGGATGGCAGTGGTACATATGGTTGTTCTTCTTTCTCCTTTTCTACCTTCTCTTCTATTTCCTTGCCTTTCTCCTTGACTCTCCTTTTGCACACTTGACTCCTCTAGATGTTTGTCACTCCTAAGTGTGATTGCCTTGAGTTATTCCCTTGGGTTGGCCTCTGTATTGCTTGGTAGGCTATCTACACTTCTAGAAGACAAAGAATTAGCATGTTTACCTACCTGTATCTCTAACTTGTGAATGGGTGAGGCATGGTTCTTCTCAATCTAGTAAAACTTTGCCTCCATCCTCTTCTGATTTTCCTCCTAGCTTTGCTAACTTAGAGCCCAATGAATTCATCAGCTTCTCCATCATATTTTCCATCTTTTTCTTTATAGCGCTAAAGCAATCTTGTTGAAATCTAGGAGGTCCTCATGCTCTCACTTGGCCACCTGCATTGTTAGAACTTCAAGAAAAATTGGGGTGGTTTTTCCACCCAGGATTATAAGAGTTGGAGTATAGGTTATTACCTCTTTGTGGTTGGCCTACGAAATTTACCTGCTCATTGCCTCCTGCTCTTAATAAGAAATATCCCGTTGTGTCATGGTTGTATTGTCTATATAACTCATACAATAATTGCATAGCCCTAACTAAAGATGAAGATGCTCCTTGTAAGTTGTTGAACTGCTTAGTAAGGGTTGTAATATGAGCTTATAGTGTTGTTATCGAGTCAACTGGTATCATCCCTTTTTGCTACTTTGGCCCTGACCTACTCCTCTCACTTGACCACATACATTATTACTCACTAGTTCTTTCAAAAGTTCATGAGCTGCCTTAATTATTTTCCTCATCAAGGTCCCGTAGCAGCTACATCTATAGTCCCCTTTGTTTTCTAAGTAACTTCGTTATAGAACGCCTGTAGCAAGAACTCTCAAAAGAGATTATGTTGTGGGAAGTTTTTTTGCAACTCTTTAAACCTCTACCAAGCTTCATATAAGGACTCCCCATCATTTTGTTGGAAGGTCGTGATTTCCTGGATGACCCTTATTGTCTTAGTCAAGGGATAATACTTGGTAAGGAAGGCTTGGGCTACATATTCCCATGTAGTAATCTGACTTTAACTGAGTGAGTTATACCATGCCTTTACCCAATTATTAAAAGTGAATGGAAATAATCTGAGCCTCACAGCATCATCAGGCATTTTATTAAACCTAAATCTGTACAAATCTCCAAAAAATTAGCTAGATGGGCGTTAGGATCTTCATTGCATAGTCCATAAAACTGCACACTACTCTGAAGTATATTGAGGAATGTAAGTTTGATCTCAAAATTGTTTGCTTGAACTATAGGCCTTACAACTCCTTGAGGGCTAAAACTTGGCCTCATAAAATCCATAAGTGTCCTCTCAGCTCATATTTGTTCTCCTTCTTCTGCCATATTTTTTTTTGTATATTTTCTTGGTGCTTTGCTCTTCTTAACTCTCGTTCGTACCTTGCTATATTTGACAACTCTTCATCACTAAGTTCGGTAGACCTGTGCGTGTTCCTTATGTTCATACACCTCAAAAAATACAAGAAAAGTCACAAAAACTCATAAATCAAAGTAACCTAAAGTAAATAAGATATTAAACTGAACAATCCCCGACAATGGCACCAAAAACTTGTTGATTGTAAAACAAACTACTAGTTTTACGCTTAAAATCGCAAGCATATGGATCGTAACTTGTAGTAAATAATGGATATCAATCCCATAATGATTGAGTTTAGTCACCACTTAATTTAGGTTCTACTTTGTTTAAGAAATAAATTCAGATATTAGTAACTAGAAAATAAAATAAAATAAAATAAACTAACAATAACAGGCAATTAAGACAAAGTGCAAGAATTTGATAACCAAAGTTTAAGATTAGGAATCGTTCTATCCCTATTTTGCTTCCCTCTTCACTTAATGAACCAATTTTGATAACCAAGACATTCTAATGCTTAATTACCCTCTCTTAAGGTGCAATTAACTATCCCTAGCCAAATAGATTAGGATTAATTATGCTATCTCTAGTCTAACTAACCTTTCCTAACCATTCAAGTAGATATTAAGCAATCTTATAAGTAATTTTCAACAAATAGCCAAGATCTCTCTTCAACTACTTGCAAAAACCTGAATATATGTAGGTCTATTGGGAGCCCTCTCATTGTACTTCCCAACATAATTACCCAACTCACCCTCTCAGTCAATTGCATGGATACCTAACTCATCCTCTCGATCTATTGCAAGGTTTAAGCTTAATACATATGACAAGCATATATTCAATAAATCAAAAGCAAGAGTTCCACAAAATAGTTTAAGAACATCTCCTATAAAGTATTTAGTTTCTTATGATCACAAAAAATCTACCAATAATCATGTTTTCCATGCTAAAACATAATATAGAGAAGAAGAAAAATTAACTAAATGGAGCCTTGAAGGTCTTCTCTTCACTCCAAGAAAGCTGGAAACTTGGGTGTTATGTCATCTTGATGATTTCCAAGGAAGATTGCGTTTTCTTCCTTTGGGTGCCACCAAAAACCTCCACCTTGCCTCTTTTGGATGTTCCCTATTAAATGTTGGAGGCTCCTAGGGTTTTGAGCCCTTAAATATGCCTAAATGAGGGTCTAAATACTTAAAATCCTGCGTTTGAATCATCCAAGAGTCAATCATGCTATTACCATCGTGGTCAGTCATGATCGTGACAGAGGATGGTCATCTAGGGTAGGTCACGATCATGATCCACCACGATCGTGACAGAGATTAGTTGAATAGTGGTCTTCACAATCGTTGACCTGATTCTTATAGCTTTGAGTATACTCCACTCTTTTGGCCATAACTCCTTCTCCGGACCTGTGATTGACTTGAAATTTGAATTGAAGACTCCTAATATCTTGATCTTCCTCTCCACCAATTTTCATAACCAATTGAGTTCTATAGGTCTGGTCAATGGGCCATCAAAGTCACCTGCATAATGTCCAAATCTAAAATCCTATTTCCTGCAAAACCAATAAACAAAGAGCATCAAACTATCCCTCAACTAAGATTAAAATCCACCCTTAAAAACTAGAAAAAAAAAGAAGCACTTAAACACTTCAAAAATCATGCAAAGATGCAAAAGATGAAAAAGAACTAAAGCTAAAACACAGAAAGAAACACTTAAAACACCTAAAAACAATATAGCAATATAACCTAAAAGCACACTTATCAAGTGTGTGGAAGGGATAACATCATATTGGTTTGTTTATTCACTTGAGTTTTGTTTCTTTAATAGTATTTTGATTTATCATCATTTTCATCATAGTCTATAAATTGTAAATTTTTTTTTTGATTTTAATGCTCATTATTTTTCATGTTTTCTTTTGAATTTAATTATTTTGACAATTTGAAATGTTAGATGATTTGTTGGTACTATTAATGACTAAATGTCTTTAAATCATTTAATAATTTGGGTAACGGATAGTTGATGAATAGAATGAAATTCCACATATAAAATGTAACTTAAAGAGTAGTTTTGTGACTTCTTTTAAAATTTTTTTATTATTAGAATAAGTAAATAAATAACTTAGTTAATTAAATAAGTGAGTAGAATTGACGCCACTAATTTTTAATCTTATACATATATTTATGTAAAAAAAGGAAAGAAAAATGAAGAAGAGAAAAAAAAAGAAAAGAAATATATATATATGTATAAGGTTGAAGTTATGAGTGCTGTTAATTGCTAGTTGATTCGATGTAACTCAATTGAGTAACTGGGGGTTGTTCACAACCAAATATTCACCTTCGTGTCAAAAGATTGAGTTACTTCTCAACCAAGTTGCTCATATATTTAATTAATTCGTTAACTAAATAAATTATTAAATAAATAATGTGAAAGGGTTTAAAAATTTGATGTATTAAACTCATTATAATTACCTTTTACATGTGGAATTGATTTTTAGGATTTAGGATGAAGCTAGAAAAAGAATGAAAGGATTTAAATGCATTTCCAATTTGATATGATTCATTAATATTATAATACTTCCCTGAATCAATATTTTGGAAGGATAAAAAGAGCATTTTCAATAATTGCAGTATTAATTTTGAGTTGATTTTTCCTATTTTTATATCTTATTATGAAATTGATGATGAATTAATTTTCTTGAGGACAAGAAAATGGTTAAGTGTAGGGGAATTATTAGAGGTTAAATTTTTAGAGTTGTAATGGTTAATTTGTTGAATTATGACCCCTAATTCAGTGCCTAAATGTTAAATTTATGTATTATTATGTTTAATTTGTAGGATGGAGCTTAAAGATAGAGATTGGAGAAAAAATTAGAAGAAAGTGTCTCATTTTAGTTCATCAATGGCACCCTGCTAGGGTCACGTTAATTGATGAATAGGGTGCCATTATAGAGACAGAATTTGACCTTAAATGATGGTCTCTCAGGGTGCCGTTGTAGGGATGCAGGTTGTCGTTGAAGGAACAGTCAATAATTTCAACTCTAAATCTCCACAATTGCGGCTGTGGCATGTTACTTCCTTATATCCCTTGTCAGCTAGCACAAGTGGGAGTCTAGGGAGTCTGCATAACATAAGAAAAAAAAAATACATAGGAAATTTTAAAAAAATCATATCTAACTTAGTGAGAGATGCTCTTGCTTCTATCTTAGTTTTTCTTAGATATTTTAGGCTTCAAACACTTGTAATTCGAGGTTTAGATTGGTTTTTAGTTGTTATTTGTTGAAGATTGAAGCTAAGACATATATCTAAGTTTACAAACCATCATATGGGGTTTCTTAACTCAGATTATCACTTTATTCCTCTATTTTCTGATTAATCAAAGTTCATGTTCTTATGTTCATATTCTTGAATGTTCTTTGATTTTCTTGCAAGAGCTTGTGGAATCTGAAGCTATGATGATGTCCAGATCATATTAAGTCAGTTAAGACTTTTTTAGGAGCTGTCTAAACCTAATTTGTAACTTCTAAAATACTTATTTTAGCTTATATTTATAGATTTATCAAAGTATGTGACTTAAGATGTATGTTTTCTATGCTTGATGATAATGTGTGGTTAAATTCATTTTCTAGCTTCAGATTGGTGTTTTAACGTTTTAAGAGAGATTGAATACATGTCTTAAGGTCTAATTTTGTTTATTGAAGGTCTTAAGGTTTTGATTTTGGACTGATTACCTAATATTAGAGAGAAAGATAATCGAGGATATGAGAAATCTATTTAGATTGTTTGAAAAATTAATAAACAACACAAATCAATCAATTAATGACCAAACTTTGATTATTTTTGAGAGTTAGAGATCTGAGATAGCAAATATAGAAATCAAATTCTTAAAATTAAAGTCCATTGGCTAGATTTAAAGCAAAACCAAACTTTAAACTAAGTTTAATGGAGAAAAGGCATAAGTCTTAACCATAACTTTATCTTAAATTCGTGAAGGAACTCTAATCCAACCTTTTAAAATTGTTTAAAGTTAAATTAATTCATTAATCACCATATCCTTAGTTAGATTCCACAAGTTAATAATTTTCAATGATTTATAAATTATTTTATAATTCAAAATTACAAGGTTTGAAGCAAAATTAGGATAGTTTAGTATTTTCATCTTTTAAAATAATTAAGTTGGAATTTCATAGATAATTGTAATTTAATTAATCTAGTATTTAACCAATAACATCAAATTTCCCTATGGGTTTGAAATTCGGAGTTTAAAAAATACTCCACTATATTACTTGTTTGATAGGTACACTTGCCTTTCTTCACGTTGGTTTTCGCTTAATTTCATTTTGGTTTCCAAAGTAAAATTGGTCTAAAGAATGCCTATTTTTAGTCATTCAACCAACGAGTAACAAGCAACATCAGAAGAACATTTTGATTTAGATTTAACAATTACTTGGCTGAAATAGAAGGGTTTAAATAGGTAGCCAAAAGAGGTTTGCTAAAGACATTGATAGTTGTAAGTCTTATATATGTGTAACAAAAAATTCTTAATTAAGGATGAACTCAAACCTCTCAACTATAAATAATACAATAGTACTTGGAAGGAAATTTTAGAGGTAAATGAAAATTTGAATGTAGTACAAAAGGAGCTTTGTGTTAAACTAGGGGATGGCAGTTTATTAAATAAAGAAAGCTTAACCTTAAACAGGTATGTTGAGACACTGATCAAACTTAATCCTCTTTTAAGGCAATGATCAAGAATACAATGGTTAAAGAAGGGGGATAAGAATACCAAATTCTTTCACAGAACAATCATGGGGAAAAATCATAATAGGATCACCTCATTGTGAAAATATGGAGAAGTAGTTATTTAATGGATGAACTTAAACAGGAAGCTTACCAATATTTCAAAAATACTTTGGTAACTAGTGCTAATAAAATTTCTTCAATAGCCATTATCAAATCATTTGCGAAGAATGTTTTTAAAAATGAGGTAATGCAGGAACTAACCAAACCTTCCACTACCAATGATATTGAGAGAACATATTTTGAATTAAATCCAAACAAGGCAGCAAAACTATATAGATTTAATGGATTTTTTAATCAAAAAGCTTACCCCTTAATTAAGGATGTGGCCGTTAATGGTATGCCAGAGTTTTTTTTTAATGGAAGGATTCTAAAGGAAGTCAATAAAACATTTATAAGCCTCATCTCCAAGGTGGCTAATCCTACTTCCTTAAAAGACTTTAGAGATACGTCATGTTACAATATAATTTACAAAATCGTTTAAAAGTTGATAGTTACAAGAATGAAATCTATGATGGAGAAGATAATCAGTGACAATCAAGCTACATTCATTAGGAATAGATTAATTTATGATAACGGTTTCATTTCACAAGAGTTCTTTAAAGGATACGATAGGAAGAAGTCATCAAAAAATTATGCCAATAAGATTGATTTCAACTAAGTTTATGATTCAATTAATTGGAATTTCATTATGCATATACTAAAAGCTTTTGGAATCTAAAAAATATATAGATTTTGGATATGGATCTGCTCCTTTTTATAATGTGTTGATCAATGAAGAACCCATAATTCTTTTTTAAAGATGGAAAGAATTAATAAAGGGGTACCCTATATCCCCTTAACTATTTATTTTGGGGATGGAATTATTGAAAATATTAATTAAACAAACCATTAAGCATGATCTGAGGTTCAAATTTCATAGCAAATGTAAGGAGGTGGGGGACTTTAGTTTATCATTTATATATGCTATGTTATTAATCCTAAGGCTTATGATAAATCCTTGAGTTTACTCATGACATTATTGAGCATGTTCAATGATTTATTAAGACTTGAAATGAGTGGAAACAAGAGCTTTACGGTCTTATAAATGATAACTCGTCAAAAGGCAAGCTATGTCTCAAGAATTATAGGTTTTAAAACCGAATTGCCTTCTTTTACCTCATTATGTAATCACTACGAGAGTACTTCATTTCAAGGATTACTTTTATTTGATAGAATGAGTGCAAAGGAAATTTAAACAATTAAACTAATAAAGCACTATCATTTGTTAAGAGGCTACATCTAATTAGGTCTGTACTAAATTCAATGCAAATATATTGGTTAGGTCATTTCCTTCTTCTTAAGAGCCTTATGAAAACTCTGGAGAGGATGTTGAGAAGGCTTTTATGGGTTGGCAATCAAGACAGAAAGGTCATGGCAAAAGTAAACTAGTTGGAAGTGTGTAGACCATTGAAGGAAGGTTATATAGGCATTATCCCTATAAAGTTCAACAATAAAGTTCTGATAGGTAAGATGCTTTTGAGACTACTCAACAACAATGCTTCCTTCGGGGTGAAATAGACGAATAGATATGTGCTAAAGAATGGTAGTATTTGAAAAAAAAACCATTCCCATTTTTATGCATAGTTGTTAAAATTAAAGAGAAAGTTGGCAAATAAAATCAAATGTTTAGTTGATGATGATCAATCAGTTTCATTATTCTGTGACAATTGGATCTAAGTTAGTCCTTTATATAACATAGATCTTTATTCTAAATTGCTAAGCTAGATTTAAACTTGGCTAGAGTAAAGGAATGCATAAATTATAGAGATTAGAACCTGTTGTTTTAGAATATGGACATAATAATTCTAAATTATAATCCTATTCCTAAAAATACATATTCATATTGGTGGCTCATTGATCCTTTAGGTAAATTCACTAACAAGTCTTGTAGAGAAAGCTTAATGGATCTTAGTTAAGTGTAGAATAGGTTTAAAATTGTATCTAAAAAATAGCTCCTTCCTAAAGTGACTTTCTTACTCTAGAATAAAATTTCCTAACATCCCTTCAAGATGTTGATTATGCAAATGCCAAGCTAAAACTATTAACCATTTATTATTTATTTATGAGTTCTCTATCCAAATATAGAAGAGCACAACAAAACTATGCTACATTAATAATTTGTCAAATAACTTTGAAGAGATTATGGATTGGTTTATGAGGAGTAGGAATCACATGAATGGGAACTAGACTGTCTTTTTTATTGAATTTTTCTTATGAACATACAACATCTAGAAAGAGAGAAACAATAGAACCTTCAAGGGAATAGAGACTTTAAAAGAGTACTTAAATCATGAAACAATCAACTAGGTCATAGAACAATTAATGTTTAATGGAATTGCACAAAAGTATGGAAGGCAAGTGGTTGTTACATGGAGACTAGAAACTAGTTAAGAGAGGGTATGAAGGGGCTACTCATATAAGCAATATGTCGTGATGTTTATTCTAGGCATAGATTATTAAGGCAAGAACTCAACTTCATCCATGTAGGTTAATATGATGATGATGATGATGATGATGATGATGATAAAGAAATGAAAAATCATAAAGAAACCTAAGTGTTTTGTTTTTGTAACAAGGCTCTAAACCTTTTGTATGTATAGTGATATTTTAATGATTTTTTTAAGAACTCATTTATAAACCTAATAATTTAAATGATTATTGCTTGTATGGTACTTGTTTCGAGAAAATAATGGAAACCCAAGATTGGATTGTATGGATACTTGCTCCAATGATTAGCGTTTGTTATAAATAAATGGATGAAAGTTTTGAACATCTCAAGTTTTAGGATAAGGTTTATTTCAATTCTTATGTTCATCTGAAATTTGGGAGGGTTATGCTTTATATATTAAATAAAAAAGTAAAGCATGAGTTGCTTGAGATATGATGAAGAGGTGATCAAAGAAAATTTGATGAGTATGGTAGATATGTTTTATTAAAAAGAGGAGATTTAGTTTGGGAATTTATCAAAACATGAGCTTATTATTGTTTAAAGATTATAAATTTAAAATTAGGAAGTAGATTTTTAGGTAATAGTAAAACTAAGATGTAAATTTATAACCAAAGTCATTAAACATGTGATGATACGCATAATGTAGGATGTTCACATTGGTTAAAATAGCTCATTAAGGGTCTTTACATTAAATATAACCGATCTCAGTGATTTCTTTTATTCATAACTAAATTTGACTTTTGCGTATAATTTTTTACAATTACATGTATTTTTTAGCATATCCCAATTAGTTTTCAACAAAAAAAATCATAAATCTTCTTATTTATTGTTATTATTAAAAAATTGCAAACTAAAATAATTACCCAAACAAATTACTAATATTTTGTTTGAAGTTTTTGTTACAATATTTATTTAGTACTAGTTTAATCAACACTTTTATACAAGAAAAAAAATATTTACATAATTAATATTTAATAAAATGTCATGTATCCTTAAAATAAAAATTTTAACTATTATAATTAGAATAACATGGAGAAAAATAAAACATATAGGAATAAATTTTCATTTTTCTAGCATAGTATGTTAGAGTTTTTCTAATTCTTTATTACCTCACAATTTTATAATATTTAGTTGTAAAAAAATTTCTTTTAATTTCTGTAAAATTTATTTCTTCTTATAACCATAAATTTGTAAAGGATAAATTTAAATCACCTAATACAAATGGAATGTTATATAGTTTGATTGAATTTAAAAGAAAAAGTGATTTGTTAATAGTTTGGTTTAAAAATTTTGTTTAACACCCCAATTTAAACAAATATTTGAATCATTCAATTAAGGATGTGTTATTTTAAAAAAAGAATTGAATATTTTTTGTCCTAACTTATTAAGTCTTTTTTAGGAGAAAAAATTTTAAGTGTTCTAAAAGATGATGAATATTTTTAACTCTTTACCAATTAGTTTTTAGGAGTAAATTTTAAGTTTTAAATTTTTATGAAGAAAAATTTAACATTGAAATCTTGTGGTTGCTCTAGTGTTCCCTAGAGGCAAAAATCAAGGTAGCTAGAGGAGATGGAAAAAAAACAATACAACTAATGTAAGTTTTATATGTTTTATATAACCATCTTATGATATTTAAGAGTGTTGGTCCAAAAGAGTTAGAATATTCTCAAGTGAATCAAACATTGTTACTATTAAACTAAACTTAGAGTGGTTCACTATTTAAATATTAAATTAGAGTTTTTATCATAACTAAATTTCAAGTTAAAAGTTTGAGGAGTAAATATAGGCTTTTTTAATTATTAACTTATATATGAAATTAATTATGTAATTTCTTTTCCTTAATTTCTACTTCATTTTATTAGATTGATGCGTCTAATTATTCAAATGACTGAAATATGGGTGTTTGTATTAATATTGTTCAATAGATTTAACTATGAGCACTAGATTTTTATTAAATTATTTAATGAAATTTTTAATTATTAAGACAATTTATTGTCCTTTTACATGTATTAAGGAAAAATAACTTAATATAAAAGATTCAGTAGTTACAAAAGAATTTGTCAATTAAGGGGAAATGACATGTAAATATATTTTAAAGAGATAAGTACTATGAAATAAAGAATCGTTATATTTGAAATTCGCCATTAAGAGAAAATATATGCTATTATTTTTTATGTGATGAAACTAAGAGAAATAACATTAACTTTTTAATTAGCTAATATAATCATTCTCCAAATCATCATAGTCATAAATCTAGAAACCTCATCAAAAAAGAGTTTTAAGTTTGGTAAGTTCTTAGTCTTTTGCAATTAAGAATGATATGGATTGTTAATATATATACAGCATGGTGGAAACCTATAAAGAAAGGAAAACAAAAGATATTAAAGTCATAATGAAATGAAATGATAGGGCTTAATTTATACATATTTTTACTTTAATTTTTTTCTTTTAAAACTTAGGTTTAAGATCACTTTTTTAGTTAAAATGTTTTAATTATTGAATTTGATATTGATTACACAAGATCATACAAAAATGGTTGCTTTTGTAGGCCTTAGATGTTGATTATAATTGTGAAAAAAGTTTGTCAATTTGTTGAATTGAAGAGCAAAAGGAATAATAAACAATAGTGAGAACCATAGCTTAGGTGATAGGGGTCAAATTGATATGGTATTTATGGCTATGCCCTGCAATTTCTAGAATTCACGTTGGAAACTTGAGATGAGAAATAGACCAATCTCGGGATTCAAATAAAAAA
>JAOXYD010259039.1:0-15900 GCA_028565735.1 Pinacopodium congolense
TTTTCATATTCTTGCATATTCAAACCTTAGATTAAGTAGTTTAGGTGTTAAATTTTGGTTTTATTTATGTTTTACTTCTATTTATGTATTTTCGTTATTTGTATCATGTATTTTCATTTGGGTTCATGAAATGTTGTTGAATCTTGAGTTTTTGATAGTTTAATGATAGTTCCTTTAATTTCCAGCCTTGATCTCTTTATTTTCCTTACGTTCTCTACATTTTCAGCTCTGTCTTGCTTAAATTCAGTTTGTGTTGTTGTTATTTTTAGTATGTTGGCTTATTTTTCTTATGGATTTGAAGTTATTTGATAGATTAGTGCATTTTAATTGTGAGAATTGATTGGGTATTTAATGTATATTATGATTTATGTTATGATTGAGTTGGAATTTAGAATTAATACCATGAATTAGAGATTAATTCATAGTGAAAGTCTTAAAAGCGCTTAAGAGGGGGATGAATTGAGTAATTAAAACTTTTTAAACTAATTAAACTAGCATCCTAAACCAATTTAAACTAAATGCAATCACTAAACCAATATTCAACCGAATATGATAACAAAATGCAAATACTAGTTTGATAATAATTAAACCAATAGTCAAATCATACAACGAGCAATAAGAAATAGTTAAGGGAAGAGAAAGGCACTGAATTTATAGAGTTTGCCAACCCAAATATAGATTACGTCCTCTCTCCAAGTACTTGTTGGAAATTCCATTAATAAAATAAAAATAATTATAATCTTCTTTTAGGGTGAAGAGTAACCCTTACAATACACAGTCTTCTTATTGAAGATGAAGAGTAACATCTTGACAAATTGTTTTATGGCAAAGAGGAGCCTTTACAATACACAATCAACCAAATAAACCAATAACCCCTTATAAATAACCAAATACACCTAAAGAGGTTTTTTCACTTAAAGTTCAATCAAATTAAGGGCTATTGCTTTCAATTAATGATATGATGAAACTATGATGTACTTGAAAGCTTAAACAAACTTAATATGTTAGAATTAATGCTTTAAAATGCGTATATATGATGAATGATAATCTAAAAAATAATACATATCAAATGTAGATAGATTTGAGAAATAAGCTTGTAAATGCTTCCAAATACTAAAATAAGCCTATATAAATTCACTTATATAATCAATGAAACCATTAAGGACTTAAAAAAAATAAAATATAGTAATTTGGAAGTAATAAATTTTGATTAATCACTCTAATATGTCAATGAATGATATAGCATGTAAATCTGGACAGTTTTGAGCAAACTGTGAATTTGGAGCTTAAACTAAGAATATAAGTTCTTAAAAAACAACCTAAAAGCTCTAGGACACTCTTGACATATTAAAAAAACTAAACACAATAAATTTGCACACCCAGAAACTGATTAAGAAGGCCAAAATTGAGATTAACATAAGAACAAAACAACTAGAGATATTTTTGGTATTTATAACTTTATAACCTTCAATATGCCAATATAACCCCTTAATAATGCACGAAATTAATTTATGAAGTTCTTGAACACTTAGAAAAACTAAGAACTAAAGATTCAAACCCCCATAAATGAATCAAGATTATCAAAACTGAAACACAAACAAGAGTAGCAATAATAGTGACAGTTTTGATGTATGTATAAGTTTGAGTTTGCAATTCACAAAATATCCACCAAAAAATTCTAAACTTAGATTAAAAAAATCTAGAACACTTAAACTAATAGAAAATAACAATTTTTCATGCCTAAAAATAGATTAAGATAGTGAGAGAAGAGTTTGAACTAAGAACAGCAAGAACAGGAAGTGTAGAAATAGTTTTGATAAATGTCTAAATCTAAGCTTTAATCTTACGAAATAAGCACACTAAAATGTAAAAATTAGATAAAACAAACTATTAAATACTTAGGAAAGTAGGCAATACCAATTTTTTAAACTGAAAAATGGATCAAAATAGTGAAAGAAAAGTTTAAACCAAGAACAAAAAAAAAAAAAAACTTGGCAGCTTTTATGAGTTTTTAATTTTTGATCTTGTAAACTTGTTTCTTGAGCATTTTAGAGTGATGAAAGTGTTTTTAAAAGACGTAAATAGGGTTTGGAAGGGTTTAGAGCCATTGGAAGATAGAACTAATCGTTTAGGAGATAAAAAGACATAAAACCCCTAAACCCTAAACTAGACATTAGAGATAGCTTGGAGTAATATGTAAAATTGACCTTAAACCAATAATAGAAGATCTTAAAAATTAAACAAAAACTCTAAAACACTCCTAAGACCTTAAGAATTTTTTTTAAAGCAATTAAAAGAAATTTAAGTATTGAGAATAGAAGAACATAGAGGATAATGAAAAATAGAGACAACTTTAGTAATTTAAGTTCTTGGGACTTCAATCAATGTTTTAAGTAGTTAAAAATTTGAAGTAAAAACTCTAGTATACTCTTGAGACCTTAAGAAAAATGTATATGATGATTTTGAAGCAATAAAAATATATTTGAGTACTAAAAAATCAGATTGAATGATAATAACTCAAATCTGGACAGATTTGAGGTATGTCAACAAATAAGGTTAAACCAGACGAATTTTAACTCTAAAATTGCAATCAAATGACAAAAAATAATTCTTAACTATCTAAACATTTTCCTAATATTAATGAAATCTTTAAAAAGTTTTAAAACATAATTTGAGACTATATGAATGTTTAAAATGATTTGATACCTCATGAAAATTTAAGCCACTTTTCAAAAGCTTTATACTATGCATGATAAATTTGAACGCTTAGATCAATTAAACATGTAGAACTTAAAAACACATTTAAAACAACATAACTAAGGTCTTGAAGCTGACATATTCCTTGTTATGTAATTGACTTCAATTTTAGTCTTCTAGCTCAAGCTTTCGCATTGAATTCATCATAAAATACACACATCTTTTATCTATAACATAAACTTAAATCATTAGTAAGAAAACATGTTTTGTTATCATCAAAAACAAGATTGAAACCTCTTTTGGTTCAATAGATTGGATTGATCATCCTGGGTCTAATTTCTAGTCAAATTGGTAGGTTTTAGCTTTTGATCCATAATTACCATCAACGAAACTATAAGTGGTGATAAGTTAATTGGTTTTATAGGTAAACTTAACCACTTAGCCTAACATTTCAATTTTCTATGTTATATAGTCCGAGTTTGTTTGATTATGGCTTAAGTTAGTTATTCCTTAGTTTTTAATGCTATCACACCACTAAATCTAAAAAGCTTGTTCTAGGTTGTCGCGTGATTATAAGTAAGTTTTCTATCATATAGGGCTTATCTAAAAGTGGAGGAACTTAGGACCCATGAGTTTGTTTGTATCTATAGGCTAGCATCTTAAGCATCACACAATCTTCAAGATTTCAATGATTAATTCTAATTTATAAATGCGGATAATATCTTCAGTCTGATTTTTTATTTTTATTATATCTTTTCTTGTTTTGCTTACCTTAATTTCGTTAATTGTTTTTGTGTTTATTTAATTCCTTTGCATCCACGATTTTCTTTTATTTCCTTTTTCTTTTACACAACATTAGAAATAGATTCTCAACATAACCAGTTCTCTATGGAATCAACTCTGACTTGTTCTACTATATAATTAGTTAGGTTATTTAGGAAAAAATTTTTATTTAGTGGTCCGCAACAGACTCACCAATCAATCTCTCAATTCTTTATTTAAATATGAGGCTCAGATGTTTATACCATAATTCATATGATTTATCTTTTATAAGAGGTCTTTTACTAATGAATTTATCGGTAAAATATGTAGAAGTGTAGAAATCATTAAAAGTAAAACATATTCTATATAAACCATATAACATGAAGGTACTATCAATATTTTTTTACATTAAATAATAACTTTATAAAAGATTTATTAATCATAGAATTATGACCTTCTTTTTCTGAAATAAAAACATAAAATAAATTTTGTTTAAATGACAGTATATATAACAAGTTATAAAAATCAAGTTTAAATCTAGTATATGGATTTAAATAATCAACTTTTACAAATTCTACCTGTACTTCTTAATTGTTGCCAATAATCAACTTTCGCTCTTCTTTATTTGACTGTCTCCTAGATATGAACTCTACATGGTAGAAGCAATAAAAGTAGAAGCTCCATTATCTAACCACCAAGAATTAAGTGTAGTTATAGTAATATTGGATTCATGAATAATATATACCAAGGAGTTACCTAATTGTTCATGTTTTTCGTTTCATTATTTGTATTTTATGCAATCCTATTTCTTATAACCTTTCTTCTTATAAAAGAAATACTTGGTACCCTTTATGAAATCACTAAAGGTCCTTATTCCACTAGTCTAACCAATATCTTTAGATAGAGGGTGTCAAGGAGGCTTACCTTTAATCTTGAAGGCTTAAGCTTTACCTTTAAGTTTCTGGCAACCAAATTTGTTTATGAGGTGCTTTTCAATTTCTCTTTTTTGACCACGTAATAGGTAATCAAAAATTGATGCTTTGTTGTGGTCTTTAAGTTTTAATAAAATAACAAAATAAATATCAACTAAACAATGCTCAAACGAAATAGGTAAGTTCATCTATCATTCTATAGTATAGCTTATGTGAGTCAGAATGTCATCCCATGAGGATTATACTACTACTAGTACTTTCTGTCTCTTTATTTTGTAATATATTCAAATTGATGATTGATTCAATACTTAACTAAAAAAAACTAAATAACTGGCTAAACAATTCCAAAACAACTTATGAGATTAAAAGTGCAATTGATAAAATTAAGACCTAGATGATGAATTTCCTTAAGACATTAACGTGTTTGTTGTTTGATCTTGATTCAATGCTTTAACTGAGAATCCCTAAATTGAATAATAATCTTTCTTGAGTAATATAACTCTTATTCTCTTGATTGATTAATTAGAATCTCTTCTCAATTAAAGCTTTAATTAGATACATTACTATGATCTCTGAATTCTATTATTTTGGCTAGATTTGAATCTAATATAAAAAACTTATGTAAGCATATCTTTATTACTCCCATTCAAGTCTCTTTATCTATAGATTGATCTATTCATATAAATAATTTCTAAATCTAAATACATATAATCAAACAATCAAATTGAAATTGCATGCAAATATCTCAATTGAATACAATTATATCTATAGATAAACTTAAGATAAATATGAGAATTCTTACATTGAATTAAAACATAAAAAATAAATATTACTTCTTAAATTTCATCCTATCTAGACCTTATAAAAAATTTAGTGATTATAAAATCGAAATGGACCTATCAGTTCAACTTAATTAACTAAAAACTAGTCATTTTATTAGTTCGATTTTATAAATAAATTTTTAGGTATAAAAATCAGTCGAATTTACTTGGGCCGTTTAATTAAGCTTTTGATTGCGGATTTTAGTTGTTGTTGTTATATTTTTGTATTGGATTTTGTGTATTTTTATAGATTTTTATGATGTCTGTCTTGATTTCTGTGCTGTATTAGTGTGTTTTTTTCGATTTCTGTGATGTTTTTTTATTGATTTTTGTGTTTAGAAAATCTGAAAACCAAATCTAAAAGCCACAACCTTTTTAAACATGCCTAACTAATGGCTTGACCGGTAAATAGTATGGTTAGGGTTTTTTTTCAAACCCCTGCTCCTCCCCTTTTTTTTTTGCCTCACCCTCGTCCCTCACCCATTTTCATGCTCCTAGAGAATCGCCAGTCTTGTCGTCCCACTATGACGCCTAGTCGCCCAACTTCATCTCATTGTTTAGTCTGGCTGGTGAAGCACCATCTTAGCACCTCCCAGTCTATACAAAGTTGGCTGACACACGTCCAACTGTATCATCCAATCGCCCAATAGCCCAATCAAAATATAGTGTAAAACAACACATATTGAATATCCGTTTGACAGAAAAAGGCCTGAAGAAACTTGATAGTTTCAACCAACAAATGAGCATAAAATTTGGATATATAAGCGAGCCCAAGCGTTGGAGTTCTACGGTTGATTGGGACGCCGTTGATACTGAAAATGGTGTTGAGAGAAATAAAAACACGCAATGTGCTCATGGGTGTTTTATATAAACAATTATGCTATAACACGATTGCAGCTGTTTATCACTAAAGGGGATATTTAGTTATGTTGTGAATTGTGTTTTTTTTGTTGTGATTATTGTATTTTTATATTGATTATTGTGTTTTTTTATCGATTTATGCTATATTAATATATTTTCTTTATCGATTTTTGTGTTTAAAAAAATAAAAAACTAAAACTAAAGTAAACAAGCCAATATTGAAAACTAAAACTAAAGTTAACTTTTTTACGCTTTCTCACAGCACAAGTTTCAAGTTTGAAGTAAAAGTCTTGTGATTGAGAAAACCAATCAATAGTCTAATGTCTTTAATCTATTCTTATTCAATACTTTGATTTCAACTTTTTTTTTATTTTAAAAAAATTGATTTTTCAACTTTTGGCATAACAACCAACGTAGATGTTGCCTATTTTTTCAAACTATTTTTTTTAATTTTTCAGAAAAACCTTTTGACACTTGTTAAAATAGGGATTTTTTTAATAATAAAAGGATCAACTAATTGGCAATACAAAAGTGATACCAAATCAGTGACAACAAGGGAGAGGCCACCGGTAATTTCTCATTTATATTTATATTTTTATATTTTGTAAGTAATTAGAAATAATTTGATTTATTCATATTTCAAAAAATAATTTATTTAAATTTTCTTTTAATAAAGAAAATTGTAAATATTTTTCTATTTATCAATTATCATATTTATATCTCATTACTTATAATAAGAGGAAAAAGCAAATGTTTTGTAAGCATTATTAACTTATTTTATTAATAAAAAATAATATATTAATTTATTATATTTTGTTAATAATTAATAATAATAATCTCTTTTAGAATACAATCTTGATTTTTTCTATTATTTTAATATGTTATATTAAGTTTAATTTTAGTTAAAATTATTATTATTAATTATACATTAATAGATATTATAGTGTTATTTCTATTTTAATCATACATTTAATTTTTATCATATATTTTACTTATTTTTATAATTTATACATTTTATTATTTTATATCGGCTTAATAACAGCTTTATAATGATCTGATACCGGTTGAACTTGTAAACTTTAAATCTTTCTATTCATCAATTTAATGTTTGGTCCATTTTTAAAAATATTATAAGAAATACAAAAATACTTAAAAAGATAAAGGCATTAAAAAAATCATTCTCATATTATCCTTTATGCTTAAATCTTCAATGAAGGCTGCTAGAAACTCTTTTGATTTCTTAATACTTGATTAATCTCTTAATTTCTCCTCCTTTAATTGCTCCAAAAATCTATAAAAGTAGCTTAGAATTATCCCTTGGTCTTTTAATGATGGCTCTAGATTTCCAAAAGAACAAAGTCCTTAATAAAACCTAAAAATACGCTTATATAAGAATTAGAATCCAACTGTCCCATGGTTAAAGCCATGGCCATTGGACTGGCCATGCATGGTGATTGGCAAGGTTACAACCATGACCTTACTTATGGAACTTACTAGATTCTTTCTTTTCTTACTCTTTCTCCTGAAAAATTCAATAACTTAGGCTATGGTCGTAGGGTTGCACGTGGAACTCACTAAAACTTCACTTTTCTTCCACTTTTCAATTCCATCAATCATCCAAATCTTTCCATAAATAAATATAACCATCTAAGACTTACAAAAAACATTAATTTTTATTGAATTCAGTGTGAACAATATCACATTCAAGTTTAAAACAATTAAGCATTACATGAAATTTGCCTCAAACCTAGGATTATAACTATCAAATCATGCTCAAAATATGTATATAAAGAGTATCATCGAATACCTTTACACTTGAACTATTACTTGTCCTTAAGTAACTACTTAGATACTCATTCAAAATAATTATAAAAGAAGTTGAAAGTTAATTAGGTATAAAAAAACATAAACCAATCTATTTAAACATAGTTCAAATTTCCTAACTCCATCATGATAAAAACTTATTTCACATGCAAACACATAGTTAGTAATATTAACCTTTTATAACCAATACTAGGAATCCAAGTAATTCTATATAGATCACTATACAAATTCAATAAAAAATATCTTTGGAGCATTCACAATTCGAACTAGAGCATTTGAAATTTAAATTAGAGGTCACTTAGTCTTTTTATATGAAGACAAACAATTTGTCTACCCCTTATTATTTAACTAAGATACTCTTATAAGCTTGTTTGAGATGTCAACAAGTCTTTTAATGCAAAGGTAAATACCTTATCATGAATATCTCTAATTATTCAACTAGATTACCCTCTTAAATGGCTACTATTACCACTTATTAACTTCGATTTTTTATTAGTATGATGCCAGCGAAGTAAAAAATTTATCCTCGTTTACTTAAAATACACATTTTTTTAACTTTTAAGCATTAAACTAAACACATTATTTCAAATTTGTATAACAATCCATATAAAATATCTTTAGGGACCTAATGTTTCACATAAGAGTCACTAAACATATGTAATTAACACAAAAATAATAAGAAAAAGAAAAGTCAGTACTTAGAAATCAAAAATCAATAAAGAGTTTTTCAATACTCACTTTGTCAAATATATCAATTGAATTTGAATGTAAAAATTAACAAATAACTAATAATCAAAATCATTCTAAGTGAGATATTTAAAGTAATTACCCTTATACTCCTAATAATTTAAGTGTACATAGTATGAACAAATAGCAAATTTACCCCCTCCCCTAACACTTATTTCAAATTGTCCTAAATTTGAGGCTTAGAGAGCAAAATAAAAATACAATAAGTGTAAGAAAAAGATGAATAATACTCCATTGAAAGTTTAAATCCATGTATAGGTAAGTTTGAGACAATAACATTCCATGTGATTTTGAATACTTGTAGATGAGAATTGTATAGCTATTTCCATTCCTAAATATTAGCATTAAGTAAAACTTTTTAAATAGTTAGATCAAGAGTTTTAAACATAAAATGAAAATGAAGTAACAAGCAAAATAAAAGGGAGATCCTATAAAGTGTCAATGTTGAAAACTTAATAATGAAAAGAAAATAAATAAAATGAAAATACTGATAGAAAGGAAAGTAGAATAATAGAAAATTTTAACTACTAAGTTCAATGAGAAGAGCTAAAGTCATGGCCATGAGAGAACCTTCATAGCCATGACATCAATTTCATGACCTATGTCATGATCGTGACATAGGCCATGAAAAACACTGGATAAACTAGACTTTCCAAGCTCAAAACCACAGGCAGGGTCATGGTTATGACCCTGATTGTGGAACATAGTATCCTTTTGATAAACTTAAACAATTTTCAATATAATTTTGTCCTAAAAAATTTCAAATGCAATCATAAGCAAGATTATACATATTTGAACAAAACTTAGCAACTAACTTGATAAAAACTCTTTAAGAAACATAAAACATAAAACTGAAATTGATATTGTAACTAACTGAAAAAAACTATAATACAGTTCTAGAATATAAAAAACTGTTAAAAGGCAAAATATAGGCTATCTAAAGAATAGAAGAAATGTTAGGTTGCCTCCCAGCTAGTGCTAATTTTTATGTCATTTGCTTGATGACCTTAATGGAGCTAAGTTCCATCCAGATTATGGAGAGTAAAAGCCTCACTTTATTAATCATTGAGATCTCCTCCCAAGTACAACTTAAGCAGATGTCCATTAACTTTGAATGTTCCCTTCTTTAGATGTGAAATTTCTATAATACCATAAGGGAAAATTTTGTTAACAACAAAATGATTGGATCATCTAGATTTAAGCTTACATGGAATTTGATGCTCTGGTTTGAAATCCTTGACATTTTTAATGTTTTGATTGTGTCACTTCTTCATCTTCTCCTTGAAAAGCTTAGAGTTAGTCGTCAAGTTCATTACAACTAAAGTAGATGCTTGTGACCTACATGTCTTAAATTATAATTAATAAATTTAATATCCCAATAAGTATTATGTTTAAGCTGAGGGTATAATGCCAATTGGCAGCTATAAGGTATAGTGTCAGTTGGTGTTTTATAAGCTATGCTATAAGCCTATAAAGTATCATTTAACTTTATTGATCAGTCTTTTCTGGACTCTTAACAATTTTTTCTAATAGCCTCTTTAATTCTCTATTTGTATCTTTTACTTACTCGTTGGTTTAAGGATGATATAGGATATTTACTTAATATATTACACCAAAATGTTTAAGACCTTAAATTATTGGTTACATAAATAACTACCATTATCACTTATAATGAACTTAGGTGTTTCAAACTGTGTGAATAATTTCCTAAAGACTTTGATTACTACTTTAACATCATTAGTGGGCAAAGTTTGTACTTTTCATCCATTTAGAGATATAATCCGTGGCCACTAAGGTGCATGTATTACCAAAAGATACCAAAAATGGATTTATAAAATCAATTCCCAACATATCAAATATTTCATAAACATTAACTCAAGTTTGAGGCATCTTGTCTCTACGAGAGATGTTACTTGGATGTTGGTAGTTATCAAAGATGACTACATACCTTTTTTCATCTTTAAATAGCTTAGACCAATAGAAAGGTAATTCCAAAACCTTGCTAATTGTCCTATTTATGTTGTAGTGACCTCCCACTAGCCCTGGTGGCAATGTTTCATGGTCTCCCATATTTCTGGATAAGTTACATATCTCTTGATTATATGATCTGCATAAAAGCAAATAGGTATGGATCCTCCCATAAGTAATGCTTTAACTCGGAGAAGAATTTCTTCTTTTGCTATTTAGTCATCACTTTTGATAGAATCTGATAGAATAGGTGGTTAGTGTAATTAGCAAACCACGGGAAATCAATCTACTTAGTGTCTAATGCATAGAGACACTCATAGAAAATATGTCATTGATGTCTTTCTCCACAACTTCTCCAAGTTGTGATTCTCATAGTGGGAAAGATGGTCTAAAGCTAGGCTTTTTCTTATCCTTGATCTCTAGATCAAATTCCTATAGCAAAAAAGCCTATCTTGTCAACCTTAGTTTAGTGTCATTCTTAATTAAAAAATATCTAGGTGTTGAAGGATCAGGGTAAAAACAATCAATTTAGACAAAAGAAGATGTGATTTGAAATTTTCCAATGTAAAAACAATGACAAGCAACTCCTTATCTATGGTGGTCTAATTTTCTTGTGCATCGCTAAGTCACTAGTAGCACATTTTAGTTTAAAAGGTAACGCCTAATCAGGTGCAACTATAATTAAGGAGATAGTTAATTTTTCTTTTAAAAAATTAAATTCATGCAAGTACTTACCATCAAAATTAAAGATAAAAATATTTTTCTAATAACTTAGTGATGAGTCTAACTATCTTTAAAAAAATCTTTATTAAATAGTCTATAAAACCCAACATGCCTAAGAAAGCTCTTAATTGTTGTTACTGATGTTGGTGGAGATAATGTTTATGTAGTTTCAATTTTTACTTTATCAACTTCCATTCTCTTAACAAAAATTTTATCAACTAATACTATCCTTTCTCATACCATAAAATGACACTTTTCTTACTTGAGCACAAGAATTGTCTCTTCACGTCTATTAATCACTCTTTCTAATTTATTCAATTATAAGTCAAAGGAGTCACCAAAAACTAAAAAAATTACATGATATCCTCAACTAAGTCATTAAAAATGACTAACATGCACTTCTAAAAGGAAATCAGTGCATTGCACAACCTAAATGACACCCTCCTATATGCAAATGTAACCATCTAGATATGTAAATATTATTTTCACTTGATCTCCTGGCACTATAGGAATCTTGAAATAACCGGATAGTCCATTTAAGATGTAGTAGTATGTATGCTCAAAGAGCCTCTCTAACATTTGATTAATAAATGACAATGGTAAATAATCTTTACATGTTGCATCATTGAGTTTTTAGTAATCGATGCATACTCTCTAGCTAGTGACTATGTGTTTAGGAATTAGTTCATTGTTCTCATTATTTACAACTGTCATCCCTCCTTGGTTTGGTACTACCTATACATACTCACCCATGAGCTGCTAAAATGAATAAATAATTTTAACATCTAATAATTTAACTACTTCCATTTTTACAACATCCTTTATATTAGGGTTAAGTCTTCTTTGAGGTTATACAACAGGTTTGAAGTCTTACACCATCAAAATTTTGTGGGTGTAAAAAGGATATTCCTTTTATGTTTGATATTTTTTATGCAATTGTCATCTTATGCCCCCTTAAGACACGAAGTTACCTTTCTTTCTAGTCCTGCAACAAATTAGTAGATATAATTACCAATAATTTTGAGATTTCGATAACAAATGCATACTTTAAGTATTTTGAAAATATCTTCAATTTTAGCTTTAAGGGCTCTTTAATTAAGGGCTTTAATCTACCCTCTTTTAATTTTGTTTCCTTTGATATTAGTGTGTTGGTCTTTAAATATTTTGCTTATTTATAAAGACTAGTTGTTTTTGTAAGCCCTATGGCACCCAAGAGGGAGGTGAATTTGGTATTAAAACTTTTTCGCAAATTTAAACTAGCAACCTAAATCAATTGGAAACTAGATGCAATCATTAAACCAAGATTCAACATAATATGAATTGATAATGCAAATATCAAAGTAAATGCAATAAGTTGAGTTAAAAAAAAGACACAAGGCAATTTAAAGAAGTTCACCTACCCCAATAATAGGCTACGTCTCCTTTCCAACTACTTATTTGATGATTCTATACTAATAAATCAAAAAAAGTACAATCTTTTTTCAAAGTGAAGAGTAACCTTTACAATCTTACTTTTCAAGGGTGAAGAGTAACCCAACAACAACAATCTTACTTTCTAAGGTGAAGAGTAACCTATCCAAAATCTTTTCAAGGAAAAGAGAAGCCTATATAATTCACAAATAACAAAAATATTTAATTCTCCCAAATTCAAATAACTAAATACACCTTGAAAGGTGTTTCATTTAATGCACAATTAAACTAAGGGCTTTAGCTTTCAATAAATGATAACAATGAATGATGGCAATCTTGAAAGCCTAAACAAACTTAGTATGACATAAATTAAACATAAAAATATGCATATGTTTAAGCAATATAATCGAGAAAAGCTAATCACAAAACCTGAACAATTTAAGAACTCTATGAATTTCTAGCTCAAAACACAAATATAAGTGCTTAAAAATAAAAAAAATTATTAGAGCACTCCTAACACTTAATGTTAACTAACCACAATAAATTTATGTACCCAGAACTGATTTATATGATGAAATTCATAATTAAACGAAAAATATCAAAAACTGGATAATTTTGATGTCTAAATGAACTAATGCACACAAATGATGGAATATTCAACCAAAAATTTCGAAACTAAGATTAATCTTACTCCTAAGAACTTAAACAGGCATAAAACAGTAATAAGAAACACAAACAAACAGGTTAAGCAAGTTGAAATTGGATTCAAACCCAAAATAGTAAAAATAGGAGCTATTTTGAAGCATACGAAAATTTTAGTTCAATTATAGCTTAAACAGGTCTTAAAATTCGAAATAAGGTTCAAACACAATCTAGAGTCCTTAGGCTATCTGAAAACTCTAATAACACGATTTTAGAAATAGGTTTCATCACCTAAAATCGAGATTCAAGTTAGAACAGTCTCAACGGAGACAGTTTTGATAGATGAATGAGTTATAGCTTTAATTTGATGAAATAGCCTTTCTAAAATGTAAAAGATGGATCAAATAAACTCTTAATCACTCAAGTAAGATATTAAACACAAATTTGTACACCTAAAAACACAAATTGACACAAATACATTGTTTAAAAAAAAGGTGCAGTGAAAAATGTGCAACTTGAGGCTTTTGGGAGATTCAGAGTGTTTGATAAGTTTTTGGAGAGTATAGAGAATCAAAATTTGTTTATAAGGAGTATATATATTGTCTAGAGGCTTAAGCAAGGTTTAGGAGGGGTTTTAAGATGTTAGAATGAGGACAAAAAGAATAAGACCCGAAAGTAGATACTAATCGTTAGAGTCTAACCTTGCAACGGCACCCTCTGGGTTGACCAACGACACCGTTGTTCTAAGAACATCCCGCCATTGACAGCTTCTGGAGACAGGGTACAACGACACTCAAGCAGAGTGTTATTGATTGATGATCAGCCCACCGTTGACTGTCCAGAAAACATAAAATATGCTATATAACTGACTCCAAACATTTCCAAACAAGTTCCTAATGGTAATTGAGACTTCAAACACTTTTTAAATAATATATTGAAGCTATATGAATGATCAAGTGCCTTCAAACCATTCAAACACAAGATTTAGCCTAAGAATTGAGACAATATGCACTTTTGACATTTTAAATGCAATGGATGATCAAACTTAAGACCTTAGGTCAATTAAACATAAAGTAAAACTTACAAACGTATTTTAAACAACCTATCTAAGGCCTTGAAACTTCCAATTCAGTTGAATTGCCATTTTATTCAAATTTGACCTTCAAACTCCAAGCTTTCCATAACGGATTCTTCTTGAAATATTCCTATCTTTAAGATTAACATCATAAACTCAAATCATTAGTAATTAGGACAAAAGAATAAGTAGAATGAAAGTTATGGTTGTTTTACTGAATCTGATCATATTAGGATACTAATTCCAGTACCTTAGATGTTTCATTTTAATTGAGGATCTTGCAGCCCGAATTAGGGTGCGTATGAAACATGAAAATTGTTCAATCATGTATAATTCACAAACCATTCAATCTTTAATTTATATCATCATTTCACAGTTGAAATTTATCGAATCTTCTAGCAATCTATCCTACATCCATTATAAGTCTCATTTTTTAAGTTCACTATGATCGCATGTAAAAGAAATATGCATAACTTTCAATACACTAATCCAAATAACATGCCACTTTCATCATATTCAAGTTAAGATCCATATCTACATCTTTCATGCTTTAAGCTCTTTTTCATCCAACTAAATGCCTGAAAATCAAGACTTAAAATTTGGTTCTAGATTTAGGGTTTCACTAAAGGTAGTTTTGGTGCAATGACCATAACTTAAGTTATACTCATTCAATCATCATGATTCTTTCATAAATTGCAAGATCAGTTATAGAATGACAACTTTCTTGTTTAAAGATCATTCAAGATTAGGCTCTAATTATCTTAAAATTAAGACCAAATACACGGGTTCTAGAACTAAGATTTCTATTGATCAGTTTAAGAAAAATAGCCATATATTGAGTTTTACTCATCCAATGAATGTGATTCTTACACCATTATGTCACTAGGACATTACTATATAATTCTCCTGTTTTAACCTACTAAAAATTCGGGCTCTAAGTTCCTCAAAACTCAAGACACAATTTAGGTTTTCTAGAACAAGACATGTCACGGGAAGTTTTGGGAGAATGATCATAACTCTAGTTATATTAATCATTTTCACTTGATTTTTTCACCAATTTCTCACTAACGTCTAGCTATAGAACTTTCATTCTTAAGGTGCTTTCATATTCGAATCCTATGTTCATGCAAAATACATCAAAATGTCTGACATGAAATTAAACTTAGTTTTCATGTATATCATTCCAATCTCATGCATATTTCAACTTAACACACTTCCATACATCTCATGCTTTCATGCTTTATCAAGAGGGACCATGTACTTAATTTTTATACTTTAAACAAACCCCTTTTTATCTCTCTAAACCTTGCAAATCCATGCTCCAATCAAGGTAGGAGAAGAGGGGTATTGAAGAGCTCATCAAGATCTATAAAACACTCCAAGGTTTGGCTTGATTTTGGTAAGAATCATATAGGTTAGGGTTAGGGATTGAAGGTCA
>JAOXYD010259058.1:0-15898 GCA_028565735.1 Pinacopodium congolense
AAAAAAAAGGTTGGAGTAGGCCGAGTCAGGCCAGGTTAGGTCAGTCAGGTTGTTTCCATCACCAGAGACTAACAATGTCAACCTTTGTCACTCAACTAATTAACTTTGCAAACTTTAATCACTCAATTAAAACTTTTTAAAGGTTGATCACTTAATTAAAAAAAATTGTAAAGGTTGATCACTTCTTTGACTATTAACCCTAAAAATAACAAAACAGAGATGACTAGCATAATGAAGTGTAGAAACTTTTAGTAATTGATGTAGTTCCTAAAAATGGAGTCAAAAACTTGACGTGCATATATAAAGCATACATAAGTTTTAATAAATATAAACCAAAGAATCTGAACAACAATACTAAATCTCACAATAAGGCAAGTGCACCCCTCACAATATAGCACAACTATTATGAGTTCAGGTTGTCAATCTACGAGGATTGTAACTACTAAAGAATTCTTATCTTAGTTATCTAGCCTACTCAATAGTTGATTAATTGGTTAATGAATGAAAATAAACTAAATAACTAAAAATAAATTCAAAGAAAAATTCACAAGAATTACTAAGAAATCATGAAGCTAGGATCTAGATAGTTAATCCCCCTGAGACGTATTGATATTCGTCACTTAACTTTGATTTAATAATTCTCTAAATTATCTTAAACTATAGGTTCCCTAAGTTAAATTCCACTTCCAGTCAAAATTATGTAATTCCTATTCAAATTAACAAACCAGGTGGAAAGGTCTCCACAATCTCAAATTTTCAATTGAATGCAATACTAAGCTTCATAAAACATATTGTTTTGATTAGGTTTACACCTAATTTAGACATCTCATGTAAGCCTAGGTTTAGGTCTCCTTGGAAGATGAATCACTTATGGATTGATTTAATCACACATTCAATTTATTAATCTAAATATATGATACCATGTAATTGGAATTAAAGTTGTGGTTGCATGACATTCAAAAACTAATCTCAACAATTCCATAAGCAAATTTAAGGATAATCTAGAAATTAAACATTAAATTAAAGGAATAAAGTAATAATACATCTTAAGGTTCATAGTAACCTAGACCCCATAAGAAAATTCGGTCCTAAACAACATACGAACAACAACAATAATCATAAAAGAGAAAAGATAAAAAGCTCATGGTCATATATCTTGAATCTCTAAACCTCTTTACGATTTTTGTTAGAAAATATAGCCTTAATCTTCACTTCCATTTGTTTTGATCTCACTTTATCCTTCAATGTTATGAAAATCCTTCTTAAGATGGCTTAGAACTTGTGTCTTGACCTTTGGTGACTGATTGAAGGGTTCCAGGATCAAGAACTCCTACCAAAAAAGGTATAAAAAAAAAGGTTTAATATGGGTAAGCCCTAAACAAAGTCACGACTGGGCTTACAGCCAGGTCATGAATCTTACTGGATACTTTTGTGGTTTGGCTTATGGTTGTGAGCCAAACCATAAGCCCTCTAGCTTTTGCTATTTGTTCTCTTCTTGCAATGAACTCTTCATGACTCATCCTATTGTCTTAATATTTTATATTTTCCTTCATAACTTGATACTCTAACTCTTTAAATTGATCCCACATCTTTTCTAACTGTAAAAGTTCATTAAAATGTTTACTAAAGTCCTATAAAAATATAAATAATCATAAAAAATAACATAAGTGTTATCCTATTAAGAATTAACTAAATATGCACCTAAATCACATGAAATTGTCGCTGAAACCTATGATAATAACCATGAAAGCATGTTTAAAAGATATATAATTTGGGTGCTATCAACGTAACTTCAAAAAATCATAAATATAAAGATAATTCAATATGTAACTTCCCCTATATAAGATAGTATCACATACTACCCTTCCTCTTTTTCAAAAACAACACAATACAAAATAAGATTTATCAAAATCATCAAAACTTAAAACTTATCAAAAACTCCCCCTTAATTTTACATTTTTGAAACATTTTACCTCTTATTATAAGATCACAAAATCATCAAAAAAAAAAATAAAGTCAAAGCTCCCTTAGATTATTCACACATAAATTTTCATGATTTTTAATTTTCTCCTATTCATGTAGAATTTATGCATCATCTAAATCATCGTTCTCTTTTAAAACATATAAAGACACTAAAGCATGAAGCAAAAACAATAATGGAAGAGATTTGAACATAAAAAATTCAAGTATCACTCGAATGCAATTCATATTTCTATGACTATAAAAAAAATAACCAAACAAATGTGTACCTTGATTTCATGTATCACCAATTCTCCCTTACTTGGTTTAACAATGTATCTCAATGATTATCCTTTCAATCTTGGAGATACTTTTGAAGTCCATTGATCTACAAAACAAAATTCAATGTTTTTTTGCTACTTACACTAATTTAGATCCTTGGGCATTTGTAACCTTCGTACCATTTCATTTTTTGACATATTATTCTACTTACTTAGCTTATCATAACAACACCTTTCCATATGTCCATAATATCAATAATAATTACAAATAAATGTATGTCTATATGCATTACAGGTCTTGAGTCACTGTATTTACTCATAGTGGGTAATATTGAGTCTAAACATTATATCTAACTTATAGTGCTTTCTTAGGTCTTGTGTTTGGACTATATATGTATGTTTAAGATCTTTTCCTAGATTTTTTCCTAAAGATAAGTGCATTTTGCTCAAATATTTTGTGCACATGTTTATCATCTAAAATTTTCCCTTTTACTACAATAGTCTTATTAGTAAAAGGTGTATACTTACTAGTGTATCCTAATCCATGTTTATCATTTGAGACCTTTTGTGCACCTAACATGGATTCCAATTTTTCATTTCCTTTAGTAAATTTAAATAAGGACTCTTTTAGGGATTTTACTTATCTTCTTAAAGATGCATTATCATTTACCAATTTTTATACACCATCCTTATCTAAACTCATTAAGTCATGTTTTAACCTTTTGTTTTCTAATTTGCATAAATCTAATTGTTTCAATGTTTCTTTATGCTTAATAGGTAACTTCTTATTTTTCTTTGATAAAACTTCTAAGTATTCGACTAGTTCATCATAGGTGAAGTTAACATCATAATCATTTTCATTATAAGAGATAGAATATGATGGTACCTCATCATTCTCTATGAAACATATGTCCTCATCATCAATTTCCTCATCTTTAATGGCCTGAAACAATGCACTTCTTCTTGTTAGAGCCACCTCCTCTTCATGTAACTCATCCATCCTTACCTCATAGGTGAGGGGTGACCGTATCGATTCTTTTAATGACAAGGTGGTTAAATCCTTGGCTTCTTTTATAGTTGTTACCTTTGCATCTCGTAATTTCGAGAGAGACCAAAGAATCCCTCTCACCAAATTCACACTATTATAAGGATTACCAAGACTATAAGAGAAGTTACAATATGAATGAATCTAGCATAAATATTTGAATTGGATTCATTTTACTCCATGTAAAATAATTCAAATTGACACAGACATGCTCAATTTACTTTATCTAACTTGACTAGTGCTTTCATATGTGCTCTCAAGTGTCTTCCATATCTTTTATGTTATTTCACACTCGCATACTCTATCAATTTCATTTATACTTAATGCATAAAATAAAATATGTATAACTTTGCTATCTATTTTCATGAATGTCCCATTCCTCTTTTGATTTAACTATTTTTTGTATTCCTACAATTTTAGTGGGGACATAGGGACCTCTCTCTATAACTTTCCTAATTTTCTAACTTATATAATTTTCTCCATCAAATAAAGGGGTCTATGTATTTATGCCATAATGATCCACTCATAATTTCGTTAGTAATAAGCCTATGTGAGACATTGATTTGATAATAATTATTGATCACTATATGGCACCTAAGAGGGGGTGAATTATGTAACTTTAAATTTCTAAGTTTATTTACCCCTAATTAAAATTTTTCTTCTTAATGAAACGTGTAAGGTAAGTAATATAATTGATTATTATAAAAAAGTCTTGAATAAAAATAAATTTGGAAAAATAAAAAGATAAGGAAAGAAAGGTGTAAAATGATTTATAGTAGTTCAGTGTATAGTCCACAACTAGATCCATTATCTAACTCCTTCTTAGAAATTTTATTATCAAACACACCACTTTACAATAACTTCTCTTTTTCAATGGGCAGCTCCTTTGTAGCTCCCTAAATCTCTCGCACACTTCATAAAGACTCTCCATGTTTTGCTAGAAGTTTGTAATCTCCTTAATGATTGTTGTGATCTTTGTCAATAGACAATATTTAGCCAAGAAGGCTCGTACTAACTACCCTCATGTTGTGACATTCTAAAGGTTGAGAGAGTTCAACCATGTCTTAGCTCAGTCCTTCAGTGTAAAAGCGAACAACCTCATTTTTACACCATCCTCTGTCAACCATAATATCTAAAGGTGTTACATATTTTTAAAATATTGGCCAAATGTGCATTGAGGTCTTCATTGGTCAATCTATAAAACTTAAATTTAGTTTATAGTATATTTAATAAAGTTGGCTTTATCTCAAAGTTCTTAGCTTGGATGAGGGGTCTTATGATTCCCTATTTATTTGTCCTTTGGTGTCCTCCTTGATTTCCCTCTTCAACCATTGTTTTATCTATAACTTCTTGGCGCTTTACTTTTCATATTTCTCTTTCTACTTTGATGATGCCCAAAATTTTTGTATCTCCTAGTTTTCTTGAGAGCCTTGTGATTCTTGTGTCCTAAAATCACACCATAAAAAATATCAAAATCTTTAAATCAAAAGAACTCAAATTGAATAAGATGCTAAAATTGGAATCCCCGGTAATAACACCAAAAACTTATTTGCTTATTTTAAGCTATGCCAGAAGTATATAAGTCATATCTTATAGTATAACTGTTATCGTCCTACTAGGATTGAGTTTACCCACCTAACAACTTGAATTGTACTTTGTCTAAAGTAAACAAAATAACAAAGTATTTGAACATTAAACTAAACTAACACAACTTAATGAATGAACAAGTAAAAGACATCAATGAACTTGAGGTTTCTTAATAACGTAAACTTAGGTATTACTCTATCCTAGTTTTTTTGTCCCTTAACGTTATTGACTTAATGATTCTTAAACCTAGATATCCCATGATTTTGATTACCCTCTCTCAATATCTAATTAAGTAATCCCAACTGAAACATAATAGAATTAAATTGCAATCTCTTGATCTCTCAAATCATTTCCTATCTATCCAATTGGATTTAAAGTAATCTTAAAGGTAATTAATAAAAAATTTAGATTTCTCTTCAATTGCCTATTAATCTGATATTTATAGGTCTATTAAGGTACCAACTCTTATTGCACAACTTTAACAAAAATATATTGATTTAATCTTTTGATTCAAATTAAGTATAAGCACACAAAAAATCACAAAGCATTAATATATTAGATTCATCAAAATGAAAATTAAACTAAAAAAATCAAGAGTAAACCCTACAATAGATTTAGCAATCCATGATCTTATTTAAAACATAACCATTTAGATTTGGCATACAAGACAAGGTATAGAAGAAGAGAAAGGAATGAGATGCAACTTGAAGCCTTGATATGGAAAATCTGGAAGGTTGGAATTAATCTTGATGTTTTCACTTTTAATTTTAAGTTCCCCTTGTTCTTTGTCTAAACACTTGTTCTTTTCTTTCCTTAGATGTTGTTCAACTCCTCAATGAATACTCCTAAGGTTTTCCATGAGTTTTATATCTAAAAATAGCTTTAAGCCATCTAAATCACATAATTCTCGCGTCCATAAAAATTTGCAACATGTCACGATCGTGAGCTGGAGGTAGGTACATCTTCTGTCATGATCATAACTATTTTTTAATCACAATTGCTTTATCTTCTCCTCATCTTTGCTCCCTAATTCAACCCAACATGAAACTACATTAAGTACCTACACAATTAAGATCAAATTCTTGCCCAACATTCAAATATCACGCACTAAGCATACATACTAATACACTTGAAAATTAAAGAAATATACTCTAATGCAAACCTATCATTACTTTCAATTTAAAAATTTTAATGTAAGATTTTTTTTCTTATCAGAATGCCATATATTAAGTTATTTTTCAATAAAATAGTTTTCAATCTTTTGAAGGAATAAGTTATTTTTTATTCTTATAACTATTCATTGTGCAGAGGGACACAACGGCGGGCTGTTCTTGAGCTAAACGGCGCCGTTGTCTCCCGCAGAGGGTGCTGTTGCGCTGACAGAAACCAACGGCTAGTTTCCCCTTTAGGACATAACGTCTTTTTAACCTCCCTAAACGGCTAGTTTACATTTCTAACGACTCCAAACCTCTCCCAACACTATATATAAGCTTCCTAAACAGATTTAACAAGTTTAGAACCTCTGAAAAACGAATCACAAGATCAAATCTCTCAAAGTCTCAAAGCTTCCTTTGTTTTCTGTACAGTTTTATTTCAATCTCGATTCTGTTGTTTTAAACTCAATTTTTGTGTAGCAAAATTTGTGTTTTCTGTTAGTTAACATCTAGACGAATTCTAGAAAGGTTTCAATTGATTTTTTCATTTATTAATTCGTCTGTTTCAAGCTTTCAAAGATCAACATACCAAAACTGTCTCTGTTTTGGTTGAACTTTTCTAAACTTCTGTGTTCTTCAAATCTGAGCTTGCAAAACTATTTTTATTGATTCAAAATTATCATACACATTTTTATTAATGTCTCAAGAGTGTATAGGATCTTTTACTTCAATTTTTAAGCATTCAAATCGTGTGTTTGAGCTCAAAGAACATAGACTGCTCAAAATACTCCAAACAGACGTGCTTTCTCTAAAGCTGATTTATTGGCTTCGATTTTGTGTTTTAATCAGTTTCTGGAAGTACAAATTTATTGTTTTCAATTTTCTTAAGGTCTTAAGATTGTGCTAGTATTTCTTTTTCAATTTTTGAGTGATTATATTGTTTATTTGAACTTGATTTGTGCAGGTTGCTCAAAGATGTCTAGGTTTGAGCATTCTAGTTTTGTGCTCGATTTTGATCATTCATTCGATGTGCTAAAATTGTGTTTGTTGCTGCAATTTATTGTTAACATATAGATTGATATTGCAGTAGGTTTATTGTATTTAATTTTCATCATTTGGGTGACTAAATTCGTGTATTTATAAGCTGGAATTTTAAGACTTCACATACATTTGACAACTTGTATTCATATAGGTTAAATCTGATTGTTTGATGTTATAATCACGTTTTGGTTGATTCAATTAATCTTGGTGTTCTTTCTCTTCCTTATCTCTTTTATATTTGTGCATTTGTGTTTGCTTTATTATAGTTTGAATTTTCTTAATATTGACATAAATTTTGGCATTCCATTTGAGTTGAATTTTAGTTAAAGATTTCATATTGCTTAAATTGGCCTAAGGTTTTTAAAGTGTTTTATTTCTCAAGAATTTTTAAACGTCCATTCACCCCGCTCTTGGGTGCCATAGGGCTAACATATGCCCTTATCAATTTTTCATTATTATGAACATATTTTTTTCAAAAGTAGTATTTATATGGTACACAAATCTTTTGTTCTTGATTGCATTATTCTTTGCTTATCTAAGATTTGAAAAACCATAGTGATCTTACCTATAATCTTATGTTTGGATTGAAGGAAAAAAATTCAAATTTTTTGTAAACTTTCATAACATAACAAATATGCTTTTTGGATGTGTTTATTAGAAAAATTCATTATGTTTCATGGCATAAGAAAAATAGTCTATCATTTGGCATTGAACAAAAATAGTTTTGTTTTGAATGGTGAAGGAATAACCTAAAGATGAAAGCTTGGCTAATTTTGGTGATACCACCGACATTAAGTCAGATTTATGTAGAACTTGATATGTTCCTTTCTTTCTTTTAAAATAATAGTTCCCTTTATTTTGGGTTTTTTGGTGTTTACTATCGTCTCTCTGATAGGGTTGAATTATCTTAGGTCCTTATATGCATTTCAATTTGAATTCATCCCTATTTTTTGTTTAATTGTCCATTTTATGTTCTTATTGAGTTTACATGTAAATTTAATGATAGAATATAAATATAAGATGAAAGCATGAATTTTGAAAGAGAATTGGAGCAAAAAGTCGAAGGTTATGTTAATTTTGGAACAAAGAAAAGAATGAATAAATAAATACAAGCAAGTTGGAGGAAGCAAGTCACGTTTAAGACACATGACTTGCTCTTCTTATAATATAATTACAAAAAAAAAAGTGTTCAAATAGAGGAGTTAGACAAAACAACATAGAAAGAATCATTTAAGGAGGCTTTAAAAGAGAAAGCTTAGACAAATGGCGTTAGAAGAAAGAAAAGCTTGAAGGGTGAGGCATGTAGCCCTAGATGAGAAGAGACAAAATAAGCTTTTAAAAAGCTTTTCAAATAAGGGGTGAAAAAATATTTAAAAAAGAAGGAGAGTGGAGCTTTCCATGGAAGTGGGCAGCAACATCATGATTTAAAGCTTTCCTTAGGATTTTTATTTGATTTCCTTATATTATTCACATTAGCATCGTGTTTCTTGGAGTTTCCTCGGAATTTTATTTTGTTTTTCACTTATTCCTTTGTTTTACTCGCATCTTTCCTTAGCTTTAGCTATTTTTTTATTTTCAAATGTTGTCCAGCCTAATGCTTTAATATTTAGTTCATTAGTTTAATGCTTTCTTATGTAATAACATTTTATTTTTATGATATTAGCTTTTTCTATATCAAGTGTTAAGTTGTGTGAAGTTTTATTTCATAGTTCATTTATTTTTAGTGTCCTTGCTTAATCAATTCTTGATAGTTAGGATTTAGGCATGTTCTTACGATATCAATCATCTAATGTCAATGTTTGTTTAATTTTTATATGTTGAAATTTTTGTTTAGGGTATTAATTTAAGTTTTGTTGAATTAGGTTCTAGTTAATTGATTAATGACATAAGTATCTTGAGTTTATGTTAGAATAAGTGTTGAATTGCGATTTTCCTTTGGTGTTATGTATTTTCCAACCTTAGTTTTATTTACTTAAGTATGGGTTATGTTCATTTAATCTTTTTTTATTGATTTAAGCATGTATGGCTAAATTCCTAAGCGCTTGAAGATACAGGAAGGATGAAGGGGTGATTAATTGTGAGAATATAATTGGGTTTGTATTAATTTGGTGTTTTTAAGCTTAGGTTAGTTTGGGACTTTGGTTAAATGTCATGAATTAGGTATTATCTTTAGGCTTGATCACCCTTTAGGTAATTTTCTAATTTGAATGCTATGATTAAGCATGTGATATGTAATTGTCCTCAGCAATTTCTAAAAGTAGTAATAGACTAGCTGGATTTGTTAGCATACTAAACTGAATAGTCTAAGGTTCCATACTTTTATATTATATTTTTTGGGATTATATGTTAGTGGCCTAAGTTAGTCATTCCTTAGTACATGATGCATTTTTACTATTAAATCTGGAACTTTTTGTAGATTATAGTAAAGATAGAGACATTTCTGGAGCTTGTTAGATTTACCTAAGTTAGAAGAACTGAATAGGGACATTTCTAGAGCTTGTTAGATTTACCTAAGTTAGAGGAACTGAATAGGGACATTTCTAGAGCTTGTTAGATTTACCTAAGTTAGAGGAACTGAGGGTTTGAAAGCTTTTTTTAATCTATAGGCTAGTACCTTAGTTAAAGCGTCTTTTTTTTAAATTCTAGTATCAACAGTTATCTAAGAATCCCAATGATACCTTTATCTTATTTCTTTGTTATTGTTATTAGTTTAATGTCTTTTGCTTTATGTTTGTCCTTTTTATTATTTTTACATCTTAGTTATATTAGTTCTCTTTGTATTAATGGCTTTTTGCTTTTGTTTTTCTTTACAACATTAGAAATAACAGTACCCCTAGTTCCCTGTGGATTCGCCCCTGACTCATCCTACTACATAGTTAGGTAAATAGGTTTATTATTTGATAGTTAGTGACAGACAATCACTCTCTTCTTCTTTTTTTCTTTCTCTACGTGTTGCTGATGGTAGAAGGTAGAAATAGACATCGTTGACAGAGAGGAAGATAGGAAAAAACACAAATATATCATCGTTTTGTCACAGGCAAGATGTGAGAAACACGAAGAAACTTAGGTCTGTTAGTGACCGACAGAGAATGATGATGAAAGATGGCAAAAAAAGGAACAACATTGACATCACACGTGCCCATCCAGCCCATCTAGGCTAAATCATGTGTGTACAATTCATAGGCCCGATCGAGGCCTTTTAGGAGAATGCACTCCATGCACCAGAGGAACTGTAGACCTCACACCTTTTTAAAAAATGTCAATTTAAGATTAGGCCAGGCTTGTCTTTTTTTCAATTAATTACGGACCCTAAAATTGAACTTCCTATGTCTCCTTAAATTTGAATTTAAGTAAAAAGGCTTGATATTATTATGGGTTTGGATTTAAAGATCCAATTATTAATTTGTATTCATATTAAAATGAAATTATAAATAAATTTTCTAATTTAAAAATATACTAATTTGTTTATTATTTAGAAATAAATTTTATAATTAAAAGGAACTAATTAGTTTAGTTAAATGAAATATTAGAAATAAATTGTATAATTTGAAATTAGTTTTCTAATTAAAGTAAACTAATTTTTTAGTTAAATAAAAATTAAAGAAAGGTCTCCAATTAGAGTGTAATTAAAAATTAGTTTTCTAATTAATTTAAACTAATTTGTTTAGTTGAATAAAATTATAAATAATTTTACATTTAAAGTTAAATTAGAAATAAGTTTTCAAATTAAATTGAACTAATCTGTTTAGTCAAATTAAAATTAAAAATGTGTTTCTAATAAAATAAACTAATTTGCTTAGTTGAAAAATTTTTGAAATAGGGTTCTAATTACATAAAAATTAGAAAATGGGTCTTCTAATTGAAATAAAATAATCCATTTAGTTGGATTAAAACTATAAATTAGTTTTCTAATTAAACAAACTAATTTGTTTAGTTGAATAAAAAATTTAAAAATTACCTAAATTATAATAAAATTTTCTAATTAATGATAAGCTAATTTTATTTAGTTGAAAAAAATTAAGAATAAGTTTTCTAATTAAGGAAAAACTACTTTTTTTAGTTAAAGAGAAATAGGAATAAGTTCTTATTACTTAATTTACATATAGGTATGGTAATTGGAATTTAATTATTATATAAATCATGATTGACCACATATATGATCTTTTAATTTTATAAGTAATTGAATTTTGATTATTCACTCGATGTATGAATTTTATGACAATAACATAAAACTCTAAAATTTCTCGTTTATTATAGAAACTTAGAGTTTCGAGCATGGCTTGTCAATGAACTTAATAAGGGTACGAAGTTGAGTGGTGACAGTTATGAGGCATGGAACATGAACAAAATTCAATATATATATGAGAAGATCAAGAGACTTTGTAACCATTTAACATAACCATGGTTTTTCCTGAATATAGTAAAATAGCCCAGCATAAAATGGATCATGATTCATATGAGAATTGGAAAAAGTAGAACTCGTTAGCTTGCACTATGCTGCTAAATATTATGAATTGTGATATAATATAAAAGTGTAGAAAATGATCGTGCTAAGGACGTGATGTCAGCTTTAGTTGTACGTTGTGCCTCTATAACTAAAATGAGGTAACAAGATATTAAAGTTTGATACTTATAAGAAATTCCTTGATCATATAAATGCAAAGGCATTTAAGACCAATGTTAAACATGATAATTTTGTTAAGAGATACTAGTCAAGAGTTCTTTTTACAAGCATCAAGTGAGAACTATATTCCAATCTCTACCTCAAAGTTGGGAGCATATGAAAATTCATTTGACACATGAATGGAATTGAGAAGATAAAGGTTGCTTCGAGGCACCCCGTGTTAAGGGAAGAGCATCTTAAAGCTTTAAATTGACTTATGAGGTAGTTGTTCTTGATTGTACCTTATAAGAAGCTATTAACTAATAGTGCAAGCATCATGATAAGCTTTACTGGAAAGGGAGTAAAAGGCCTTTATACGAACTTAGGTTTTACAAAGACTAAGTTAAACCAATATAAAAAAAGAAAAAAATTCCTTCCAAGAAAGATCAAAATGAAAATAACTAAATGCTATAATGGTGAAAATACAGTTCATTGAGCTCATGATTACAATGAGTCTAAGAAAGGCACAATAATATGGTAGGAACATTTATATCATGAACATCTCATATTCTATCTTTGTAACTGAATCACATCCTTTGTGGATTGTAAATTGAGGAATAACCAACCATATAGCAAGGGATAGGAATGTCTTCATAGAATTCCATAAAATCCCACATAGAATAAGATAGATTTATATAAGACAAAGATATAGAGTTACTATTTAAGGGATTAACATATGCATAGGCTTGTTATGTATCCTAGTCATGCATGGTGTCCGTTCTTTAATTCTACATGAAGTTTGGTATGCTCTACAGATTCAATGGAATCTTGTATTGTTGTTGGTTTTGTTTTTACTAAAGTTTTTTTATAACCTTCTACAAGTGGTGGAATGGTTTTGCATCTTTAAAATTATTATTATGGTTATGGTACTGTATTAGATGGTTTCATTATTCTAGAGATTGTTGATTTAAGAAATAATATTAGTTTTTACTTTTCAATTTTTTATGGCATGCTAAACTATATAGTATTGGTCAAAATAAAATAAAATTGTTAGGAAAGGAAGATTTAATAGGTGATTTAAATCAATTAGATTTACCTATTTATGAATATTTTCATGTATACATTGCAAGTCATTCATTATGACATCTATGGTTTAACGGATGTAAGGGTAAGTTATAAAGCTAGGCATTTCAAAAATTTTATAGATGATTTTACTTGGTATCGTTAGGTTTATTTGATTTTTCACAATTCAAAAATTATTTGATTTCTTCCTGAGAGATACATATTGGGTGGAAAATCAAGTAGATAGGATAAGGGATACATGTTTAATGAGTTTAAGATAAGAAATAAAAAGATAGTTGATTATTCCACAAACTGTATAACAAAAATGGTGTATAAAACACCTGTTAGAAATGATTACGTTTATAATGGTTTAAAGAAATTTTTCTATCACTTTTTGGAGTGATTTCTTACTATTTATGTAATTAAGTGCCCATAAAATCAGCTATAAGTACTCTGTATAACTCATGGACTAGTAGAACGCTTGACATGATAACTTAAGATCTTGAGATTATACTGCCTATGTTTGAAATTTCACTTACAAATATGGGAAGATAAGTCCTAGAGGGAAGAAAAGTATGTTTATTAGACACTCTAAATACTCAAAAAAGTATATCTTCTTAAGTGAACAAGGAAATGGGGAAATAATTAAATTCAAATAATGAGATGTCACATTTTTTAGGAATGAGTTTCCAAGGCAAAGCGAGATTGGTCAAGGCTTATCTTGATATAAGACACTTGATTAAAATGGTTATGTTACCAAGAATAAAGTAAAGGGAACTTTGTTCAAGTGGAAGCAATGTAGAAAATGCAGAATTGAGTCCAGATTAATTTATGTTACTGCTAGATAAAGGGATAACTATAGTGTATAATTCAAGTGGGAGTAATTATGACATTGATAAATTTGTTTCTCAAAATTTTCAATTATGTCAAAGTAATAATGGATTAATTCCTAACATCATTTTGAAAATTAAAGAGGAAAGTCATATGATTATCTCATAACAAGAAGATGAGCCAAGGAAAGTAAATAAGGCTTTTTCTAGCCCTGATAAAGAAAAATGGAAGAAAACCATAAAGTAAGAGAAGTCTTCCTTAAGATTCAATCAAGTATGGGACTTGGTTAAACTTCTTAGAGGGTGCAAAAGTATTGAGAATGAATAGATTTTTAAAAGTAAAATGAAAAACTGATGACAATATTGAAAGATATAAGGTACACCTTATAGGTAAAAGATGTACACAAGAGAAGAAATTGATTATAAAGAAAATTTTCTATCTATTGTCAGGTTTGCTTCAATTCACCTCATTTTGGCTATATAATTCAATATAGATTTTGAAATGCATGAAATGGATATAATGATTATTTTTCTAGATGAAGAATTGAAAGAAGAAACTTTTAAGGAACAACCTGTAGCTTTTGTCAAGATAGGCAAACAATATAAAATATGTTAATTATTGAAATCGATTTATGACCTAAAGTAATCTTTGAGGTAGTGGAATATTTTTTTCATAACATAATCATTTTTTTATGGTTCTAATATGATTAATGAGGACCATTGAATGTAGATCCAACGGTAAATTTGTGATTTTATCTTTATATCTAAATGAAATTTTGATTGCTTATCAGGATTGTGTATTTCTTAGGCAAATCAAAGATTAGTTTTCATCTTTATTTGAGGTGAAGAACATAAGAGAAGTTTCATACATTTTTGGAGTTAATCCTTTAAGAGATCGTTTAGAGAGATGATTTTCACTTTCTAAAATGATACATATTTTAAAAAATTTAACGATTTTGTATGTAAGATAGTAAACCAATTAACAATCATATTGTTTAGGATAAAGGCCACAATAAGAAAATTTGCCAGTTGATGTCATAAGAAAGGGAATAAAAAAAGTTCCTTATTCCAGAATAATTTGAAGTCTCATGTATACAATGATGTGTACAAGATCAGATATCTGTATGCAATGATGTGTGTAAGATAAAATATTTTCCATAGTATTAGAATGGTAAGAAAATCCCAATCCAATCTAGGCCAAGTATATTTAAAAGCAGTAATGAGAAGAAAGAGGCATCTAGTAGGTACTGTTGATTTCACATTATGTTAGTAATGCAACGATCTATGTATATAAGGTTATATAGATGTAGATTAGGTAGATAATTTAGATGAAAGGAAATCTACCTTGAGTTTTGTTTCAATGGTGTAATATCATAGAAAAATAAGGAAAAAAACAACCTTGCATTGCATTATCCATAATGCAAGTTGAAGATATTGTGTTTTAGCTAAAGTACAAGAAATTATATGGCTAAGAAAAGTTTTGGTTAATTGTGGAATAATCAAAAGAAATAGTATTCTAGCAAAATTTAATTGTGATAGTTAAGTGATGATTTCTTACATTGAAAATCCTAAACATTATAATAAAACCAAGCATATAGATACCAAGTATAATTATTTAAAAAAGGCATACTTGTATGAGGAGAAGTGAACTTAAATTTAAAATACATATCTATAAGAGATGTGGTGACTAACTGAATGATAAAGTCAATTTCCTGAGACACATATATTGGGCATGCGAATTCACTAGGTTTACATAGGTATTGAAATGCAATTAATCAACATTTTTATATGTATGTTCACTCATTATATTGTTATGTTTGAATGTCAAATGAATATTAACATTAAATGATTATGTGTCATTACTTTTATAAATATGTATACCTTATGTAAATTTGTTTTGCATAAGTTAAAAATGTATGTCAAATAGATAAAATATTAGCCCTCTCACACAAACAATTGCCTCTAGAATTTGTAATGTCTAGAGATGAGGCAAGTTTAAGATTTACTATCTAGGTGATAGTTAAGAGCAAAACTTAAAGTATTAATACAGTCTTAGATAAAAGGGTAAAAGGAAATTGGTTTATAGTGAATAAATGGTCACTATATCTATCTTGAAGTTACCAAATGTGAGTTTTGAAAGTTGAATATGAGAGTACATAAGTGAACTCATGTCATACATTTTGTGTGTTTGACTAAACATCTATATGATATTATATGGATGAATGACATATATGATGAAGAAAATAAGTTAATATTATAGCACATGACTCACATTATAATCAACCAATTGGCTATAAGAATACAAACTAATAATTTCTTACTTGCACTAAAATCAA
>JAOXYD010259067.1:0-15898 GCA_028565735.1 Pinacopodium congolense
TGCATCAACCATTCCTCAAATAAACTCCAAAATCCACCCTTAAACACTAAACAAAACAAATAAACACTTGGACACTTTAAAGATCATGAAAAGATGCAAAACATGCAAAAGATCAAATAAACTAAAGCTAAAACACACAAAGACACATTTAAAACACCTAAAAACAACCTAGAAACATAACCCAAAAGCACACTTATCACCACTATTATAGCTATAAATAAAGCCCTATAGTTTAGAATGATTTTTAGTAAATATTAACATGGAATATAGAAAGAGTGCACTTGTATTTATAGATAATCAGGCTCTAAGTGTAATTTCCAACAATACTATTTTTCATAAAATGACAAAGCATTTTAATATTAAACTATATATGGGAAGTATTGGGGGATGGTGATATGTTTAAAGTATTACAAGTCTAATGAATAAGTTGTTGATATATTTACCGAAGCACATCTTTGAAACCAATTTGATTCTTTGATATGGAAATTTGGAGTTTGCAGTTAATGAAGCGAGGAGTGTTAATTTATGCCTTAAAAGCTCTCAAAATCAGACTTTATTTTTGTTTAAATAGTTCTTTTGACTAAATTTTAGTATTCAGTTATGATTTTTGATAACTTCTAAATAAGACATACTTTAAGCAAGGTTTAACTATTAGTATGTTAAGTTTTAAAGGAAAGTTTATCTAATTCTTATGTATAATTGGTTAGAGTCTTTAAATGAGATGTTACTTATATGTTCTCTATGCCTGACCATGTTTGAAGGAATTTGAACAGCAATTAGATGCATCCGTAAAGTTTAAAGAGATATGAGGAAGCTCCATATCAAATTCCAGGGTCAAAGGATTAAAGACATAGGAGATATTGAGAGAAGACTGAGAGTAGCCCATAAGCTAAAGGGATCATGGCCAGTAGCAAGACCATGATCGCTAAGCTTAGCAGTGGTTTTAAGGGGAAAAAATCATGACCATGATCCTGACTGTGAGTGGTGAATCCTCCACTACTCAAATAACCTGTTTGAAGTTATTTTTAGGGATCCTTTTACCTTCATACACATGCTAGCAGCCAATAAGGGAGAAATAATAAGTCAAGATAGAGTGTAATTTACCTTACGAATACCTACAACTTAATGAATCTAAAAAAATTTATCAAAGATTAAAAATGAATACAAATGCATAGTAGAGTGATTAATTACCTATATCCTAGCTTTGTAATTGTGGTTAATTCCTTTAAGTTATTTTTAGTCATTAACTTTCAATTTTTTTCTTATTTTCTTTATCAATTTAATCAATCACTGTAACATTTGATATGCTACATAATAGAGTTAGAAATTCATTAATAATAGTAGTTCTCATGGTTTCACCATCAAGATTCACCATAACTATATTGCGTAGTGATAGGTACACTTGCTTTATCATGTTATGGTATTGTTAAGTGTGGTTTCTTGATTATTTTTTATTTTAAACTTTGGTACATTTACAAACCATCAAGATTTTTGTGCTGTTGTCAAGGACTACATCATTATTAAGCATTTTGTTCTATTCTTTGTTACACTAGCTTTGTTTACTTTGTTTTCTTTTTCATTTGTTTTGGTCTTTGCGAACTTTAAATTTTTTTCAATTTTAATTTTTTTTTAGAACTATGTCTTTCTTGATCTTTTGATTGTTCTTTCACTTTTAAGCCTAGTTACCTTCTTATATGACCATAATTCATCCTACAGAGTTATTTGAACTAGATCTTAAAGTAAAAAGGACAATGAGAAGAGGTTTCAAAAAGCATAAAGAAAAAAGTAGAATAAAATTTGAGGTTTTAGAGCCACAAATAGACAAAAATAATGGATCGAGAATTAGTAATTATAGTGCTTCTTGCTTTAGGAAATCTTTTTTTACCATCGTTACAAGGCATAGAATCAAGCATAAAAAGACCAAGGGTAGAGAAAACTAGTTTTTAAAATCAACCTTTAGATGATTTTGATGCTGTAGGAATATATTTCATTTGATGGGCTTCTAGATGAGGTCCAGAGCATCCATATATCCAATCTCTTAGAGATCTACAAAACCTTCAAGCTTAATGAGGTGTCAAAAGATGTTGTTTGTTTGAAATTATTTTCATCAGACTGAGAAGCAGAGCGAACCCATGATTGAAATCTAACCCTCCTACATCTATCATGTTTAGCAACCAATTAGTGGAGAATTTCCTAACCATGTATTTCTCTCCATCTCACTTAGCAAAGTTGCATGACAACATTTTTTTTTTTTATAATGGAAGTAAAAGAACTTATATGAAGCTTTGGAGAGATGGAAACACATACTCAACAACACACCATGAATTCAACTTGGGCATGCTCATGCAAATGATTCATATGGGCTTAAACTTTACTATAAAACACTTTATAGATGCATCCTCTAGTGGCCTAATCAAATCTAAGGCTTTTAAGCAATTTCATGAACTCATTGAGAACATAGCAATGAATACCTACTAACAGGGCAATGTTTGGTAGAAAAGTAAGCCTAAAGGATGAGTACATAGCATGGATGCAATTTTTGCTTTAGAAGCTATATTAGAGGCACTGAAAAGGAAACTAGAAAACGTAATGATGGCTTTAGCTTCAACTAAAGTTATGATGTGAGATTTTTATGGAGGAGCACATCTGAATCCTGAGTGTCAATCAATTGGAGTTAGAATTTCATGTAGAACTAGTATAATATGTAGGGAATTGTTAAGATAAATGATATAGCAACATCTATAATCCAAATTGGAAAAATCATCCTATCATTTCATGGAGGGGCTAAGGCTAGTAAAGACTAAATCACACACCTAGTTTTTTATAGCAACAGTAGCAGCTGAGGCAGATTATCCTATAGGAAAACCTTGTTAAGAGTATCATTGATAGACCACCCAACGTATGAATATGAAAGTTTTTATTAAGAACCTAGAGAATAAAGTAGGGTAACTTGTTAGGGTCATTTATGATAGATGTCTAGGTTCCTTACTGAGCAATACTAAGAAAAACATAAAAGAGCATTTTCATGTATGTTTTTTGGTGATAAGGAGGTAGTAGCTATTAGAAAAACAAGGTTAAGGTAATTAATAAAAAAGAAGTTAAGGGGAAAAAAGAGAAGTGCAAACCACCACCCTCAAACCCTAGGAAGGTGAGGCTTCAGCAAATTAAGGAGGTCACAAGTAAGTATTTTAAACTTGTAATGAGATTAAATGTTAATACTTCATTAAATGAATTTCCTATGCAGGAACTAAGTGATGAAAATTTTTAACATTAGGTTCTCATAAAAAAGAAGTCTAAAAAATTTGTATTGTTAATGGGAGAGTAATGTGTTGATATAGTTGTTGTAAAGTTTCCACAAAAGTTAAAGGAACCAAGGAGTTTTTTATTCCCTTGTATTATTGATGATGATTTACACTTTCATGATGCTTTAGCTGATTGGGGGCTAAACTGAGGTTAAAACTTAGGAAACCTACTGGGATGAATATCCAACTAGACCTTTTCTTACCATTCCAAAATTTCGATGTAGACTATGAAGATGAAATCCTTTTAATTCTAGGTATACCTTTTCTTGCCATTTGAAAAGCTTTAATTGATGTCTTAAAGAAAGATTAAGACTTAGAATTAATTATGAGTTTATTGCTTTTCCAATTTTAGAATCTATGCGCATTAATCCTCCATTAGATAAACCTATTAATGGTGTTTGTAGTGTTATATAGAAAAATACTAAACATAAACCTCAATAATGAAATTTTTTTATGGCGTCAGGCCTTAAGGGTTATGAAAGCGAAGTGAATTCAACTCTCAATATAAAGGAGCTAGATGAATGGAGGAAGGAAGATAAAGTACATCAAAAGAGTGCCACAAACAAGAATAAGAATCAAAAGAGGGTTTGCCACAAGAAAATTCTTAACATCTGAAAAAATAGAGGATCATCGAGCTAATGACATTAAACAAGTACTTTTGGGAGGTAACCCACCACTTATTTTATTGTTTTTGAATTACTTATATTTTGTTTTAATTTAATTTTTTAATTAGTTTCATGTAAATTATATTTTTACATCTTTTGAACTAGTTCCATTTATTTATGTCCTTGAATTTTTTTAAGAGTTTACATCATCCTTGGGCATAGGGAGTGAATTAGAGTTGTTTTTAGCATCATTTTATAATTTAAAATAAAAGGAAAATTTTTTATACAATGATTGGCAAGATTAATGACTTGATCCTACTGGTGATAGGGTCGGGTTTTGTGTGTTTTAATACACACCTGACCCCTTCATCCCTCTTTCCACATTCTTTTACTCACATCTTTCATCTCTCACCTTTCATATTCTATTCCTCTCCAAACCCTAATTAAGCTCCCCAGCTAAGTTTTTGTGCATCAATCCACTTGTTCCATGTCCAATACATAAAGTATGTTCTTCATCAACTATTAAATACTTGAAATTTTATAGTGCTTTCATGAATTAGGGTTTATTCATGCGTAAGACTTCTTTAGGGTAATTGATGATATGTTTCACTGTTAAATAGTGTAATTTTTAGGTTTTGATTTTGTATTATATGAATCACTCATTATTTCACATTACTTATGTGTTATTAATTTGGCTACTCTTTCATATGGGTGATGTTAAACTCAAAAAATTCCATACACTTGTCTCAGAATTTGTGGATTTTTCATCATGGTTTTTTACATATAATCTTTTTATCATTATTTTGTAGGTAAAACCATTTTTACTAATCAAACATTTTAAGAGAGAAATAGTGATTGAACTTATAATGTTTGCCTGAGATTTTGATGTTTAAAGAATGGAATGGGATGCCTTTGGTACTTAGTTAAGTTAAGAGTGACTTAAAAGTTTTCCATTGGATTTGTTTGATTTTTAGGTATTGAGGAGATTTTGTGCATTATGTTTGCTTCATCCACATTTTTCCTTCTCTTTCTTAATCCATAACTTTCATGTCATTCTTATTATTTAAGCTAGATTGTTAATGATGAAAAGAGTTTGTGAACCATACATGTACTAAATTTTAAGCCACATTACATGTGCAATTTTGCAAACAATTACTACCTATTTCATAATCACTGTAATGTGTCTACAGATTTACATGATTTCTGATTGTTTTAGTTAGACATTATTTTGCACGCACACTTACGGTTGTTTTAGCATTTCTACAGCAAAAAAGTGTAAACCAAAAGAACTGGCTAAGAAAGCTTGCCATGATATGACCTCTTCCTTTATAAGCACTTGTAAAACACCATATAGCCCCAAATTTACCATCTATGATCTCAACACAAGGATCACCAACTACATAGACTAACAATCGACCGTACCAAGTATCTGTATTTTGAAGGTATAGAGTGTTTGGGCATAGTTGACTCTATTCGATATTATCTGAATGAAGGGGGGGGATCACTTTGTAGAAATGAGGGAACTAGGCTATCAACACCTATTTCTTAAGTTTTTGGCTATCTTTTAATTGACAAATATATGGTGATGATAGACCAAAATGATATGGTGCATTTCCAACTAAGTGGAAGACACTTCTCAAAGTCAATTATGGACCTTAGTTTTGCATTGACAGGGGAATCCAGATGTATAAGGAATGAGCATGGGATGAGATATGCCAAATTAGAATTTGAAACTCTAACCTAAACATCGCAGTTTTGGGATAGGGTTGGCGATGCACATTTCAAAGTAGGTGGAACGAAGAGTATAAGATTACCTCTCCAACATTTTGAGTTCTCCACCAATTAATCAAAAAAAAAAAAAACTATGCGAAAGTCATAAGAAAACATTGGGGTAGTGAAGTTAATTGGATTTATTCACTTATAATGGAAGATCAATGGCCACCCCTCTAATATAGATGATGCTTTGGCCCTTTACTTATCCCATCAAAGGACCAAATCTAAGGGAACACTAAGAGGCTCTTCTTTAAATGATACTGGCTAAATTCTTGGGGGTCAACTCAGATAGAATGGATTTAAGAGAAAAGACCAAGATGGATCCCCTAGACTCTTCAAAATGGATAGAGATTGTGCTAGAAAAAAGGACTAATGAATTCCTCACACTTGTGATAGCTCATCCTCCATCTAGTGAAAGAAATATAAGTGAATAGTTAGATGATAGTGAACATTCCAATGAGGAAGATAAGGGAGACATCAAAGCTACCCCCTAACCAGTGTTACAACAGCTGATGCCATAGGATCTAATTAGCTTAACATCCGATTGGAAGCATTACTCTTTAAGGTGATAAATTATCATATAATTAAGTATGCTAGGTGGGCATATCTAATAGGACTTATAGGAGTAGCAATAGGCGTGGTTATAGTAACACCAATATCTTCATCATCCACCATCGTTACTGACAGTTGAGGATTGATAACATTTTTTTAGCCTTTGCATTCATAGGAGCTAGTTTTAGGTTTCCTTTAATTTTTCTATATTTGTTTTTATCCTATCTTGATCTAACCTTTTTCGAAAGCTTATACTTTATTTTTTATCTTCAAGTTAAATACCATGCTTAACCATCAACTTCTCCAAGTTTTCAATCACATGGAATGGAGAACGAGCCATCTGCTAAATACCCATAGAGAAAACCTTAACATTAGAGGGAGTGTCTTTCTTCTTTCCATCCCATACACTTATTACATTTTACTTGTTATATTCCTCCAAATTAAGGACAATTTAGATTAAGTGTGTTTAAGGGGGGTTGGGGGAAGGTAAGTAGAATAGGGCATCTTTGTTCTGATATCAAAACACTTAATTTGTTATGAATCTAACTTGGAGATGCCTATTAATTGTAGTATTTTAATTCTATTAATTTTTTTCAATTTATGAACATGGAAAAATTATAGAATGATTTCTAAATGATTTTTTTTAATTTTCTTTCACTTTTTTTGTATAAAATGCAAGTTTTTTAGGGAACTTTGAAGTATGACAACAATTCTTTTATGTTTTTATATGTAGATTGGTATGAGAATTTGGAATAGGTGGTATGTGAATGAATGAAAAATATCTTTGTAATTGAATAAAATGAGCAAAAAAAAATTCACTCTACTAACTTCGTACATTAACAAAGGTTAAAGTTCACGAGTGTTTCTAATAGTCATTAACTAATGTAAGCTAGCTAAGTAATTGGGGGTGTTCACAATAAAATGTTCACCTTCATCTAAAACAACTAGATGACTTTGTTAACAGGCCGGAAAGGGTAACCAAGTTGAGTAACTGAGGGACATGCACAATAAAATGTTTACCCTAACATCAAAAGATAAGGTGAAGCACCAAAACTTTCGCTCCTATTTCAAACTTAAGTTATGCTTTATGCTAACAATAGCATCCTTCCACAAGTTTGCATGATATTATAAGAAAATTTAAATACTTGATATTATATATTGAGGGTTACCTATTTACTAACAGCATTTTCTTCATGATAGAAGTGGGATATGTTAGCTAAATTAAAAGCATTCATTGATTTTTGTTTGTATTCAAATAACTCTCAACTCTTGATCGATGATGTTAATTGGATGTTTAAGTCATTAATTAAGGACAAGCAACAACTTAACTATGAAGATATTGGATAACTCTAAAATTGGACATATTTTAAGCATGTTTTAATATTTGTTTTGTTGAATTTTAAAGGTAAATCCATGTGATTCCGATGCATATTAGGTTAAAGTCTTTGAATAAGATGTTGCTTATACATTCTTTATGTTGGAACATGTGTTATAAGACTTTGAAGAGTAATTAGATATATCATTTAAGCTTAAAGAGACATAGAAGCAACCCGAGGACTAAGGATATCAAAGGATGAATGACAGAGGAAATATTGTGAGAGGATCGAGAATGACACAAAAGGAGGATGGATCATAGCTAGCATCATGGTCGTGGTCCACCTAGGTTAGTTGTGATTTTAAGGCAGAAGAAATCATGGCTAAGATCATAAAATAGGTTATTTTTGTAGAGGAGGACGCACTAATAATGGCTAAGATCATGACCAATAACCTATTTAGGTTATTTTTAGGGATCCTCTTACCTCTAAACACATTCTTACTGTCAAGAAAGGGGAAATATTAAGTCCTAAGCTATATTTTGAATGATAAGAGAATATTAGGGATATGAATTAACATATCAATCATCAAAGAGAAAAGGATTCAAGACTTTACATCACGAGCTTTTCTTTTTCTTTCCTTTTTATGATTGATTGTATCATTCCTACAATGTGTAGGAAACAATCTTTTATGCGATATGGATTTTTACAAACTCTAGGATGTAGTATTCATTGTTTTTCCTGATTTAACATTGGATTTCCAAATTTTATAGTAGAATGGTTTTGTATGTTAACGTCATTGTTTATTGAATGCTATGTGAACATAAACTTCATAATACTTTGATTATGTATGCTTCGGTTGAGAAATTAGATACGTTATTTAAATCACTTTATAGAAAATTCATCTCATATAGAGACCTAAAGATAGGCTTACATAAGATGTTCAAGTTAGGTGTGAACTTAGCCACAAAAGAAAAGGTTTCATAAAACAAAGTAATGCATTCAATTTATAAGTTGAGATAGGTAGAATTTTTAGTTGATTTATCAAATTGAATAGGATTTACCTGACTTGAGAGAGAGTGTAATTTACCTTAGGGTTTTAATGAATCTAGAAAACAAGTTGAATTAAGATTAAAATTGAATACGAATGCATTCTTGAAGGAATAATTACCTAGATCTTAGCTTCATAATTGTGGATAATTTTTGTGAGTTATTTTTTCAGCATTCACTTTTAACTATTTTATTTATTTTCTTTATCAACTTAGTCAATCACTACACAATTTAAAAGGCTATCATGATGGATGATCTTTGTTTCCAATCTTGGAATCCTCCCAAACTTATTTCTTACCTTATAGGGTAAGCATATTGATGATTAGTGGCAGCTTCTAGGCTTTTAAACTTCTTAATATGCCTCAAACACCTTAAACTCACCAAGAACTCAAAAAAAAAAAAAAAAGAACCCATAAGTTGGAATTTGAGTAAGTCATGATTGTAACTTTTTTATGCTCTGGAAGTCTGTCATAATCGTGACTTAAGCTATGATCATGATGTGGAATTTCCAACTTTCTAATCTCCTTAATATTTTTACTATAACTTCTTTTACATACATTTTATGGTCATAAAATTTGATTTTTGGGCTACTAACATGATTTTCTTATACCCTATAAAATTTCATATCAATATGAGCTCTATAAGTACAGCGAATGCATCATCAAAGTTACTGGTACCAAAACTGGTGCTAGTCTGAGCTTCTCTTGTCTTTCTCTTAATGCATTCTTCATGTCATGTCAAATGACCTTAAAAATTGGTGTGGAACTTCCTAACATGATACTCTAAGATCTCAAATTGAGCCCAAACCTCTCTTAGCTCCAAAAGTACCTTAAAATTCTCATAAAAGTTCTGCAAATTATAAACAATCATCCATAATAACATAAACTTCTTGTTCAAGAATTAATCAAATATACACCCAAATCATATGGACTTACCTCTCAAGCCTAAGATAATTAATATGAAATCATGCCAAAAAGATGTGTAATTAAGTGCTATCATTGCCATAAGCTTCCACTCCTTATGCTTGTCTAACAGGAGTTTAAGCTTCTCACTAACAAGAGTGCGATCCGTATTCAAGTACATAATTCTTCAAAAGGTCTTATGCTCAATTTCTATAAGTAAGAGACATGACTTCTCATATTAGAGTTTTGAATGTTGTCGTTTAGGCCCAGAGAGCATCACCTAATTATTCAAACCAATATCTTCTTGGATACTCAACTGTCTTTTCAAAAATTCACTTAAGCTTCCTATTGGTTACTTATTTACACTAAGACACTAGTATGATGATAATAGGGAGTAGCTAACCTGTATCTAATATCATACCATTTAAGAGTCTTTTCTAATAGGGCTTTATAGAAGTAAGTTCCCCTATATCTTACTAAGGTTTTTGGTGTAACAAACTATGAAAAAACTTCTTAAGAAACTTAACAATTGCCTTAACATCATTATCCCACTTATAAACATAATCAAATTCAATTAAGATTTCATTGTTTCCAAATGAATTCAAAAAAGCTCCCATGAAATAGAAATCCCAATACATTAAATATCTCTCACACAAAAAAAGAAGTTTGAGGAATCTTATAGCCTCTAGATACATTACCTATTATTTGGCATCTATCACAAAAAATGACATACCTGGGTGAATCTTAGAAAAGATGAGGCCAATAAAACCCTATTCAAGTTCCTTCTATGCAATTATGTTGGCTCAGAAAGGTGGTCATACAAAGTCAGGATGGCAATGCTCCATGATGGCTCTAACCTCCTAAAGTTGAATGAAATTTCTAATTACCTTGTCAAAACATATCTAAAACAAAAATAGGTCATCCAAAAATAACATGGAATATCAAAAAAGAATTTCTTCTTTCTCTAATATCATAAATGTTTAGGTATGGCTTTAATTACTGTGTAATTTGCAATATTGGTAAACCAAGGTAATTTACTTACCTAGGCTTCCATTACATACAATTGTTCATTAGGGAAGGAGTCATTAATCTCTTCCTCTGCTATCTCCCTTGAATAAGGATGCTCGTGCAAGATAGATAGTCAGCTACCAAGTTTTTGGCTCCCTTCTTATCATTGGTCTCAATATTAAATTCCTATAACAACAAAAGCCACCTTTATTATCTTAGGCTTTAAATTGATCTTACGTAACATATCTATAATGTAGAATGATTAGTATAAATAATGATTTTGTAGAAGATAAGATAGAATTTGAACTTATCAAAATCATATGCTACAGCTAATAACTACATTTTTTCTGGTTGTATAATTCTCCTGAGCATCTTTCAAGGTTTTGCTAGCGTAGTAAATCTATTGAAAATAGTTGTCTTTTCTTTGTCCAAGCATAGCTTTCACTGCATCATAACTCATATCATACATTAATTAAAAAGGCAAAGTCTAATCTAAAGCTACCATGATTGGGTATTAGTTAATTTCTCTTTTAAAACATTAAAAGCATATAAGCACTCATCAAAGAAATAAAAAGGCATATCTTTTTTAAGCAAATGGAAAAATCTTTAATGAATCCATAGTAAAAAATAGTATGTCTAAGAAACTTCTAACAACCTTGAGAGAGGAAGGAGGTGGTAATTTAACAATAGCTTCAATTTTAGCCCTATCCACCTCCATCCCTTTATCTGAAACCTTATGGCCTAACATCATGCCATCTTATTCCATGAAATGACATTTCTCTCAATTTAAAATTATATTGGTTTCTTGATATCTTTTAAGCACTTTTTCTAGGTTATATAGGCATGCATCGAATGAATCACCACAAATAGAAAAATCATCCATAAATACCTCTATAATATCTTTCCTTATATCTTAAAAAATGGCCATCAAGTATTTTTGGAAGGCAGTAAGTGCATTACAAAGTCTAAAAGGCATTCTCAAATATGCAAATGTACCTTATGGACATATGAATGGAGCCTTCTATTTATCTTTAAGTGTAATTAAGATCTAAAAATAACCTAAAATGAATTAAGAAAAAATAATATATATTACCTAAAATCCTTTTGAAGCACCTGGTTAATAATCAGGAATCGAAACTGTTCTTTTCTCCTAGCATCATTCAACTTTCTATTATCGATGCACACTCTCTATTTAGTGATGGTTCTTATTGATAACAATTTAATATTCTCATTATGAACCACCATCATACCTTTCTTTTTTAGTACAAGCTACACTAGAGTTACCCAATCTACACTCCAAGAACTATTAGAGATACCATATATCAACATCCTTTAAGAAATTTAATTACCTCTGTCGTGACAACATCCTTCATGTTCAAGTTAATTTGGCTTTGTGATTGCACACATGGCTTGTTATCTTCTTCCAACAAAATTTTATGAGTGTAAAAAGAAGGATTGATTCCTCAAATTTCAAAAAATCTTTGATGCTAATACATTTTTATGCTCTTCTAGGATCTTTATCAATTTATCTTTTTATTCTCTATTTAAGTTAGAATCTACAATAGCAAGGAGTTTTGAGTTTTCACCTAGAAAGGCATACTTTAAATGTCCAAGAAAATTTTCAACTCTAACATAGGTGGATTTTCTACAGATGGCTTCATCCTCCCTTTAATACTTTTATTCATCTCTTCAAATGGATGTCCTTGCAACTCACACTCACTCTCTCTGAGGCATTCTTTTACCTTCTCCAATGTCGGCCTCTCTTTTTATCTTCCTCTCTTGCTTTAGACATGCTTTTAATGAATCTAGATCTATAATTTCTTGCTCACATGAATAAATTTTCTTGCTCACATGAATAAAAAACAATATCCATAACATCTATAAAATACCAAGTATTATCATTAGCAAGAAAATAATGCATGGAATTAGAAATTTTAAATAAACTTTATTGACCCTCTATCCTTAGGATTAGCTTTAATTTATGGACATCAATTATGACCTTAGCTATTGCTAGGAAAGGTCTTCCTAAGATTAAAGGGACATTTATATGCTTATCAACATCTAAGATAACAAAATTCATAGGGAAGATGAATTTATTAACCTTGACTAATACGGCTTCTATAATGCCTTTAGGTAGTTGAAAGACTTATTGGCTAACTGTATACTCATATGTGTAGCTTTAGGTTCTCCTAATCTCAACTTCTTATATTTTTTTAAGGCATAAATTTGATTCTAGCACCTAAATCTTTAAGAGCCCTAATAATATTCAAGCTACCATTAAACAAGTGATAGTGAAACTTCCTAGATCATTAATCATTTTGGATAAATTATTTTATAAGATGGCAGAAAAATTCTCACCTAAGGTCCAATTTGCAAGCTTCTCTGACCTCTGCTTATTCATCAAGATATATTTAAGAAAATTTTAAGTTAATATATAATTTTTTAAAAATTTCAAGGTATTTACCAAATTAACTGTCTAATTCAGTTCTCAATGTTATTGATTGAAGCCTCTTGATTTCTTTTTGAAGTTTCCAAACTCTAGAAGTAGGCTTCTTAATTTTGGAAAGGAGCCTATACTAGATAAATAAAATTTGACATTTTCTCCTTAAAGCCCGATTTTTTCTCCTATTATTATTGGTGTTCTAAAAGTTGCGACCTTGTATTAGATTGATTATTCCCTGAAAATTTTAGGTGCTACCCATATCCTATAGTATAAGTATCACTATAGGGTTTTCATGTTATACCCCAAGTTGTCAACTTCTTTAGGTTTTGCAAACATATTTCTCGTAACAACTTCCCAATAGAAATCACAAAACATAATTGGCACCGATTTGCTTAATGAGCTCAAATTTTTGATCTTTTTACTTACCAGTTCAGGTTAGGCTACCATTACTAAAAAAGAATCCTACTTGATTGCCGCTAGTATATGTTCATTTCCATATCCTCTATCACTTGTTTAGTTAGTTGGTTAAGACCATTGTAAAGTTTTTCCTCTTAAAGCCAATTAGGATGAGGTTGGCTCCTGAGCAAGTCTTTATATCCCTCCTTATCTTGTACAAAGTCTATCTATCCACTTGTATGAATACTAAAATATCATTCCTTAACTTTACTGTATTTAGAGCTAGAAAATACTTCATAAGAAATATTTCAGCTAGGCCATCCTAAATTGTAATTGAACTTGGAGGAAGGGAATTCAACCATTGCTTGGCTCTATCTCTCAAAGAAGATGGAACCAACCACAATCTAATAGCATCATTTGAAACCTTATTAATCTTGAATGTGTTAGATACCTATAAAAAGTTAGTTATGTGAGCATTTGGATATTCATTAAGTAATCCATTAAAAATTACTAAATCATTGAGATGATATTTGGCTTGATTTTAAATTTTATGGAAGGCTTTAGAATGCTTGATTATGTCCCATGGATTGATGGCTTGGCATAATTAAACATAGATCTCAGTCTATGCTTCGCTTTCATTTTTACCAACTCTTGTGTTAAAGCTCCTTCTTCTTCTTCTTCTTCTTGTCTAAGCCTCTCTCTATGATTCATTCTTGCAAATATTTTGATCTTAGGTTTAGCTTCTACAAGATTTGAAGTTTCTCATCACATACTTGAAAACCATTCAAAATGCTTAAATGTAGAAGTTAGACAAAATAACCCATAAGTGTAGGAAGATAAATATGTAATATCAAAACTCAAATAAAGCAATAATATGTTTAAAGTAATAGCTCTAAATCCTGATAGTATCACTAATGCCTCCATAGCAATAGTGCTAAAAACTTAGAAAGGGTTAAAATGCATATATGTATATGTGCACATAATGCTTATGCCAAGTTTAAATTAAAATAGCTCCTTGTATACTACACTTAACTCTATGCAATTACACCTATTATTACGACATATTGGTTAATTGAGTATTGATCCTATGAGGACAATTAACAAGTACTAATATGAATGTTAAGCTATTAATTAACTCATCAAATTATGATTTTGATTCAAATATTAAAAGAAGCTAGCTTAAGCTATCAGTTAGAAATCAATGTAATGATACGAGGGATTAAATAACAACTTGATCTAAAGGGATTTTATAAAGTTAGAGCAAGTCTAGTTCTAATTAAGAAAATTTAAGCACATAATTTAATATCTATTATAACAAATTATAGGTATATAAAATGTAACAATATATAATTTTTCAATAGGCTAATGAATCAAATCAAACATATAATGTCATTTAAACACAATCTGTAATTGTTTTTACAACCAAAACAATTCAAGATATAAAGAAAATGAGTACAACTAGAAGAAACTAAAGTAGATAAAGTGTTTATAACAATGAAAACTTCCTCTCCAAGACTACTTACTACTAACCTTCTAATGTAGGCTCTTAACACCTTAAATGACATCTATTATTCAAAAGATATAAGAAACATTTAATACAACTTAAGAGAAACCAAAAAAATAATAATAAAAACGAATGCCCATGAACATGGCAACACTTCTCCCATACTCATTACTCTTAGTCACCTAATTTGGCCTTCTTGTTAACCTTAAAACACTTACACAATAAAAATAGATGTAAAGGATCAATGAAAGTAACTATGAGAAACCAATGTAGAGATAAGCGAATGATCTAAGAAATTACAGCTCTTTATCCAAAAATTTTTGCTCTCATCCTGCAAATTGGAGTCCTTTCGATGCCCTAAAACTCTCCCCCAGTGGATTTGGCTATTTTTAATTATTAACTATGAAATTTTTTTGATTATAAGTAAGTGAAAATGTTAGTAATAAATTAGTGAAAATGTGTGTAAAGGTGGTTAAAAGACATGTGACATAATGTTGTTGAACCAAGGCCTCCAAACTCTTTTAAAATGGCCTCATAATGTTCTTTTTATACCCTTGATATCTCTCTAGGGTTTTGGAACCCTAAAATGATGAGTTGGAGGAAGAAATTTAGTGATCTGCATGAACGTTTTTCTCTCCAGCCATACTCTAAGACCATAACAATGCCTAATATGTGAGGAATAGTGACATTGTTGTTTAGAACTATTGTTGTTCTATCTTTAATTTCAACATCATGATAGTGAACTAATCAACAATGGTGCAGTTGTTTAGGTGTTATGATATTCTGTTTCTCTATGGATTCATAACAACAGCACTTGTAAGTGTAGTAGCATCATTGTAGGGAAACCTTGTTTTCATATCCTTCTTTCAACACCGCAATAACAATCAAGTAAAAAACAATGAGGTTGTTATGTTGAAAGTTTATTTTTCTATTTCTCACTTATCACCATAATAATAGCCAGCTTATAGACCCTGGTATAAAATCCTTCATGTTAAGGGGACTTGTAGTTTTAGGAACCAGTGTGATGTAAGTCCTATTGATTTCTTTAAG